>CM023484.1:105853588-105893158 GCA_013339685.2 Hyalomma asiaticum | reverse complement strand
ACCGCCATCTGTTACCATTCCATGCCCTAAATACTTCTCGTAAACATGCTGTGAATAACTTGGCAAATTGTATCCCCTTGATTATGCCCTTCCTTATATGTAGTTTACCACTCTCCTTATGGAGGACTACGGTGGCTGTGGTGCCATCGTAGACGTCTTCCAGTAGTTTAACGCAGTGCTCGTCTACACTGCTGAATCCGCAATGCCTGCATGACAGATGAGGTATCGACCGAGTCAAATGCTTTCCCCGTAATCTATGAAAAGCTATATCTAGGGGTTGGTTTATGCTTGGAGCATTTCTCTCTCACCTGCTAGATAGTTGTGAATATGTCCTACTGTAAGTAGTCTTTACGAAACTATGCTTGTTTGTTATTTTGACTGAAAGCTAAGATGGGAGGAATTCTGCTGGCGATTACCGTGATACATACCTTGTAGATGGCTGACAGAAAGCTGGTCAACCCGGTACACTTTTAAGTCCTTCATGGCATCTTTTTTTGTGTGTGTGGATTAGGATGACGCTCGCGCTGTTCCAAGAGTACGGTAAACTCGCGGTCA
The DNA here is from genome assembly GCA_013339685.2 of Hyalomma asiaticum. Lineage (NCBI taxonomy): Eukaryota > Metazoa > Arthropoda > Arachnida > Ixodida > Ixodidae > Hyalomma > Hyalomma asiaticum. Next base: position 105,892,603 of record CM023484.1, on the reverse strand, counting down.
TTCCGCGTTGCATATACGCGTTTGCAAGTCTTTGTAGTATAATTGGCGAACATCCTTCAAGAGGTAGATACTGTTATCCTCACCAGGTGATTTCTTCTTGGAGTTTCTTTCAAAGCTTTCTTTATTTCTTCGCTCATTATCGGTGGCATGTCTACCCTTTCTGAACCACCTCCTCGTTCAGTATTATCCGGAATATCACGGCTAGTGCACAGTTTCCTATAGAACTCCCCTTCTACCATTACTATTTTATCCCTATTTGTGATGAAATCGCCTTCCCTGTCTCTAAGTACATACAACTTTTTATCCCTACGCCTACACGCCTCTTCACAGCCTTCAGGTTTCCTTCACATCATGCTCAGTCCACTCCATATTATACTGTAGTATGTCCGCCGTCTTACGCTTTGATTTCGAAAGCTCTGCTATTTATATTCTTTTAGCTGGTGTTCAGGCGGTCATGCTTTACTGTTTCCTATTTAAATATTTCTTATCCTGGGAAAGTTTATCGGCATCCTGTCTAGCGATCTTACTTGTCATTTCTACTGCACACTCCGTGATAACGCGTGTGAGATGATCGGCTCCTTGATGTGCCCCTAACTCGGCTTCCTCGGTAAAAGCCGAATATTGATTGCGCGGTGCGATCCGGAATTCTTCAACTTTCCGTCTTAGTGTTAGCTCAGTCATTGGCTTCTTTCGTACTAACTTGCTCCTGTAACTTGTCAAGTGCAGCCTTATTCGAGATCTTACAGCTGTGGTCACTACACCTCACCCTTCCGAACACTTTAGCATCGTTTACGACGCCAGTGCCGTCGTATAGTACCAAGTCTACGTGATCTTTAGGCTCGCTATGCGGGCTCGTCCACGAAAACAGCTCTCCCGTTTTCGAAAAAAAAGGGTATTCACGATGAGAAAATTATTCCGCTCTGTGTACTCTACTAATAAGTACCCTCTGTTATTCCTTCAGTCCATGCCATAGTTGCCAAATGCCTTGTTTCGAACCTGCTTCTTCCCTAGGTTAGCGTTGAAGTGTTCCATAAATACCGTGTAATTGCCTTTAGTTTATCCATTGTGAATGCTACATCTTCACAGAAGCGCTCAGCTAGCAGGTCGTCGTGGCTGGACATGGGCATGCAGCTATGTGCGTTCTTGATTTTGTACCTCGTATTAAGCCTAACTGGAAGACCGGCTACCATCTCTTTAATACTACAGCGTTCCTTTCTGCTGCCAGCTCTGCTTTTGTTTGCCTGAAGTCCCTCTCCAGTTTTATTCCAGTAAACGCTACGTACGCCTGTCTTCATAACCTCACGAAGCCGCATTACATCCCTTTAATGTCCGCTAATTTCTCGAACGGCCTTTATAGACTCGCCTCGCTAGACAAAAGTCTTGCGTGAAACGTTGCCAGGATGGGATTCCAATGGCGACCTGTTAGCATCCAATGAGTCTTAGAACTCTGCGCTTCGTTGGGGGTCTGCAGTGCCGCCGTCGTCAGATGCTTCGCAGCCGCTGGTTACTTAGAGCCGAGGGTTAACTGACGTATTAGTACGAAGTTGTAGCTGTTGCTGGACCACGGTGTCGAATTGTGCTCTGGTGAGGGAGTGGACTACCAGCGATGGTCGTCAGGATCAGACTGCACCCCAAGCGTTCTTGAATTCGCAAAATAGATTTTTTTAATCAGGTGAAGACTTGCACGCCATCGAGATTGGAGCCACGCTCCTTCTGCTCGAGAGGCGGATTCTCAACCTCTACGCCGCCGCTGTCACTTCCTGTATACGATGTTCAGTACCATATTCTGTGTGTAAACAATGTTCCGTACAACGAACCAGGCATTGTAATTCGTTAAAATGGGTTGGACCGCGTTAAAATACTCGATATAAGAAAGAAAATGCTGAAAAAAACTACGCTGTTCAATATAACAGGGTTCGACTGCATAGCTGCAACACTTTTACGGCGTTGTTTGCATGAGGGAGAGAACGCATTTCTGGGAGGATGAAGGCGTGTTCGTTAAATATGGTATGATCACTTTTCGCGTACCGTTCAAGCAGAAATTGTGGGAAGAAAGCGTGGTGTGTAACATGTAAATTTTTAGGTAATGCAAGCTGATGCGGAAAATTCTGGTAGTGCCCAAGCCTTCACACTGTCACGTGTGTACAAAAGATGAACAGTGTAAGAAACACCACAAGAAGGCAGGCGCATAGGTACAGCGGTAAGTACAGCGTTGGTCAGTGCGTCAACTCTCTTTGGTGTGCCTTTCTTGCGCATTTACTTCATTACATATGCTCCAACTCGCCCAAGCTTCCGCTTTCATGGTCACGCAGTTTCATAAACTGAGCTAGATAAGTGCATTGCAGTTTACAGAATACGGGAAAAAATATGAGGATACATAAGCATATCAGTGGTCTAGTATGGTACACAGCTGCTACTTCAACTTAATGCGCTGTAATATTGTTCGATTTTAACTGGAACTGATAGTAAAGGATGAGCGAGAATCAATACTGAACTGTCTTAGTCATGTAAGAGAAACACAAGTATTATAGACAAAGCGTAACTGAAGGGCAGCATACAGATAGAGAGAAACACTTATGACGTCATATGGGAAACCATGGTGTTACCAGTGCCCAGTTCATCGGCAGATTACTGTTATTAATTACGTAATAGGGACGTTGTGCGCGCTTTCTATGAAAGGCATTATTTACGTCCCAAATGCCTGAAACCAGCACGCAGACGGTGGTTCCGCGTGCGGGCCCAATAGCTGGTTAGTAGTTCGTAGGCAATAATTTGTTTCGGGCACTGCAACTATACGCTGGGGAAGGAGAAACATAAAGAAGAAAGTGGGTCTTGTAATCGCTGTGGCTTACCCACAGCGATCACAAGACCCACTTTCCTCTTCATGTAAACTATCGAGACTAACTTCTTCATGTAAACTATCGAGCACACTTTTTTGCGCGTGCCTAGGTAACCCACCGGAGTGGAAAAGGCTGATGCCGGCAATCGCACGCGTGGATGTAAGACCTCCCACTGACGACTTGTTCCCAGGTCCTTAGCCTGAAGTCAACAGTGCAGCTGTACTCATAGGAGCGACCTGAGCTCCACTGCAAGCCACTGTGCTAGACGCTAGACTTGACGGTTGTCCCGATGTGAGGAAAGTCAGTTCTAAGAATCTACTGAAGAAATATGCGGAAAATAGCGCCAACGAAAATGAGATAAAAACTATACGTCATTAGAAGTACTAAAGCGCCTTCAAGATCTTTTGTGCACTCTTGGAAACGTAGCAAGAGTACAAGGAGTGAATGTGAGGTCGTTGTTATTTCGAGCTGAGATAGATATACCTTATGACGAACAATGAAAGCGCGGTACAGTGTACGAATCAAGATGTCACTGTGCTTGTCAGGTGTGCGCTGAGTGCTGTGTACTTTTCGCCAGGGATGTTCTGCCGCCATGATTTTTTTAATATCGCTAGAAATGTTGCGTTGTTCCTTGGTCAAACATTGTTTTCTCATATAGCCGACCATATAAGCAAAATACGACATGCGCTAGCAGTCGTGCTCTGTACAGAACTGGAGCAAGAGTTTCAGCACTCCAGAAGGTGGAAAATATGCGTCCAAGATCACCACATGCGTTTAGGAAGCTCTAAAACCTACTTGGAAATGGATTATGACTTTTGAATAAACAGAGTGTTTTCTTCCGATGCTACGTTTTATCGTTTGTGTGTTTCTTTGTTGGTGTATGAGTTATTCAGAAGTATACTGTGCAAAAGCCTAAAGGCAAGCATTGCCTGACTGGTCCGTGCCACTAAACTCATCGTTTCAGTGCGCAAACATTCAGGCCGAGGTCTTGAAAATGGAGCTATGCTTCTTAGGTGCGGACCACGTTAGGGGTGCCCTGCTGCGTATCCCTGCTGTCCCATAAGGGGAGTGGGGGAGGGGGCATCCTGGAGGCAGTACAGTCACATAGAGTGCGCGGATTTGTGGGTCGATCCTGCAGGCATTGCACTCAGACATTGTATATATAGAAGTCTCGTGCCAGAAGCGATTCTATCGAGTTTATGCTAATACTCCCGTGCTGTCGGCGTCTAATGTCGTCGTGGTGGCCACGGTAAAGAAAGCCCATCAGCAGCGACCGACGTTTCCTTGTGGGAAACACCGACGCATAACCACATGCTTCGCACCTTCCCAGGTTTCACGTTAGTGGTGCTGCGTCTTCTGCATTCCGTGACCAATAAAACGCTGCATGAACCTCTTTTTGCGTGAAGTTCTTTCGTGGTTCCCTTAAGGACCCAGAACACAGCAGACACAAAAATCTTGAAAGCAAGCTGCATAACCCGAGAACACTATCGCCGCGTGCATAATTCCTGTCGAAGACTACTCCGCTTGTATAAGAGTTCGCATTGAGTCGAGCGATGATTTCTTTGCACTAAAATTTTGCAGTGGTGAACCGCGGTAGAATTTTTTTCTAATCTGCTGTTTCATTAAAACGCACAGGTGCAGCGCATTTCTCCGGCAACTTAAGGTCAAACAACCTCATAAAGACACGTTCGCACTTGCAGGCACACGCAACTGGAAAGCAAGTAACAACAAAGATAAAATGTTTTCTGACGGTTCCGTAACCTCAGCCATTCAGTGTGCTGGAGGCACCGCCGAGAACTCGCTCAACTTTCTGTCCTTTGAAGAGATGAAGGTTGGGTCGGTGACCTGGGAAGATGATATAGCGGCATAGATGAAAGCGCTTAGCGGGTTTCCAGAATAGAGGGTATTTAATCCGCCAACCCTAACTGCGGCGTAGTCACTGAACTTATTCTTAGTGCAGTACCCCAGGATATGAAGAGGTAGTTCCCGTAGTCGATCCAGGTAGTAATTGTGCTCGAACTCTTTTTTTTTTGTAGTTTGGAGAAAGCTGTACAATATGTTTTCTGAATGAGTAGTTCACGATTGTTACCGTACGAGTTGATCAAATTTACGTAGAACATTTTCCGGTAGCACTCAGAGAGACTGTAAGCCAAGTGGAATTCGAGATTGTTCTTGCCGTGCAGGTGTGATTTTAGAGGGTATATAAGATGCTATCGCCAAGTCGTTTCGGAGATAGGCCAGATATTTTATGCTGACTGCATTGGCTGTAATGAAAGCCTCTATATTTTCTCTCCAGCTGCTGCTTCTCATTCTCCTGTAAGTATCCTTAAGTTTCGTGGAGTTTATATGAGCCACGCTGATCAGGAAATGCAGGCTCCTTTATGAAATGTTGGATGCAAGCATTGTAGCACCGAGTACGTTGTATACGTGAAAAAGTTGAAAAGTACGCTAATAATGTGGTGAGGCATAAGCATTGTTTTAAATAATACCTTCAATACGTGAAAAAGTACCCAAATAAAGAAATGCGCGATCCCCAATGACCCTGCTGTACTCATTGAAAGCAGAAATAAGTAAACCATTTGGACATGATTAATGATGACCAATGAGAGGAAGCGCTAGAATCTAATATAGCAGATGTACCTCGGCAGTCTCATGGCTGGATACACAGCACCCCCTATTCATGGCGGCAAACGTGCAAGCACACGAAGTGCACGAAGTGAGGCAACATCGTCGAATGTGTGTTTGTGCATTTATCGCCGTGAATTTATGCCAACTAGCCCGGTTATTCACCCTTCCGCAACTTGTATACATCGAGAAATGCGCAGATAATGAAATATGAGACGGAAGCGTTGCTGGAAAGAGTATTATTACTATACGTGGGAAGGTACCCATTTAATGAAGCGTAATATCAACATTAGAACCCGCAATAAAGTCGAGCGTACCGCACGTCGGATGGAGGCTCCTACCATGCGCGCTGGTCTCTTTTTTTTCCTCCGCTTTTCCCATCCACATGATCGTAGTTAAATGGAAGCTGGTGGGTGAGAGTACGGCCCCAGTTCAGCCAAGACAACTGCGCATTCAGTGAGGCAGGCAACACCCACCATGTAACCACCTCGACCACGAAAAAACCCCCGTAAATCCTACATGTGCCTGTTTCGTGGCATCCACAGGGAAACACAGAGGAGTAATTGATGAGGCTGGGTGCGTTCTTAGTGCTGCATAGGCCCGCAGTACAATCAACTACCGACGCATGCATGCTCTCTGCGACTTCTTCCTCGGGCTTCACACTCTCTTTTATTCACACTCAAATCGGTGTGCTTCCGCGGCTGTTCGGAAATATTTAAATCAGGGATCGATGCAGTGGGTTCGGACCTATTGCATTCCATGGAAAAGCTTCCGCATTCGAACTTATATTAGCTGTGGACCGGGGTTCGTTCGGTAAGAAAGATCAGTCATACAACACGCGCGCTTTCCGTGTGTTTTACGCTGTGTATAGCTATTCCAAATAGCTGCATTGCCCCGTGTGTGACGGCAATATTTCATGTACGGTAAGCACAGTGGTTTACACAGGAAAACATTATAGCTTTCTTGCCAGGACGAAAAATAACAAACACGCAGCTTGTGAAGCATACCAATAATATGAGAGGACTTAAGTATTACAATTTCCTTGCGAGAATTGCAGGGCATATGCTGCCCCAATACAACGCTGGGACGTTTACCGAAGAAACAATATATGGAGTTATTAACAAAGAGAAGAGCACGTTTACCAATGTTTCCGGGAAATCTGGGAAAAATAAGTACACCTCTCTTTATCATCGTTTGCTCTTGATGAATCTGCGACATCCTAAGATAACTTTGACTTATTCGTGACACCTGCTCGATATTTTGTGCCTATTCATTACACGTTAAAAACAATTAGTTAAGCTTTTTTTTTTTTGGAGAGGATGCTGTGACCTATACAAATCGAACATCGTCGGATTATTGCTTAGATAATTGCTTTTCGTCGAGATTTTTGATCACTTTGATTGCTTTCAGGTTATTTTTGCTTGCCCCATCACGGTGGTCTAGTGGTTATGGCACTTGGCTGCAGATCCGAAGGTCGCGGGATTGAATTGCTGCATTTCGATGGAGGCGAAATGTTCAAGCCCATGTGGTGTGCGATGTTAGTGCACGTTAAAGAACCCAAGGTGGTCGAAATTTTCAGAGGCCCCAAGTACGGAGTCTCTCATAATCAGAGGTGGTTTTGGGACGTTAAACCCCACAAATCAACAAATGAAGTTGTGTTTACTTAATAGCGCCGAAGTATATTTCTACGTTGAGCCAGAGAACAACATAAAACTGTCTTTTTTTGTCACCAAGCTTTGGAAGAGGAAAAAAGGTGGCGGCGGCTTTCACTAGTGGTCTAAAAGCGCAGCTTGTGCTGACATAGCAGATCCTTCAGCTTCTAGTTAAGTGACGTGCCTAGCAATGAAGCTATGTTACATGATTTAGGTGCCGTGTGTAATTTCGAATATGCTTGGTGGGCAATTCCCCGTCGTGACATCCTTCTCCTCCTTTTCACTCATCTCACCATCACACTAACGCTCCACACGTTCACACCCCTTTCTGAGCCCATACTAAACTATACTGTACTTGCCTACCTTTTGGTTCATCCTCTCCTATCAACACTTCGTTTTCCCATCCGTTTGCCACACTACGCTATAAAGGCTAGGCTTTACTCTTTCTCTACCTCTTCACCCTCTCCTATATTTGCCATCATCTTGCTAAAGTAGATAAATCTTTGTTACGCTATGAAACACATCCGCCTTTATGTCGCACACAGGGCTGAGGACATGAGCGCAAGAGAAGCAAGAGGTGCGCGCGCAATGCAGTCAATTTTATAGAAGCGCGAAATCACGCATTTCATGATGGTTATGATTTCCTGCTCGCATGAAACTCCGAACGGCTGCCTCAATGACCCCCGCTCTAAAAAACAGGCAATCACAGCAACCAGCAGGACGGTTTTCCGCTAGCCACGCTGCTCAGTATTCTCTGTCTGTGTTCGTCCTGCACAATGTACAGGCTTAAACACGCCGAAATTTTTCGCGTGGTATAATACAGGGAGGCGCTGAACTGCTCTCATTATTTTCAGATGGAACTTCTCTGGAGGATATATCTATTTCAACGAGACTGGAACTATCAGTTACTGCTTACAGAGAGTAGAAGTAAGCACCTTGAACAACGGGAACTTCGTGTCCCCATCATGCTGGGGTCATATATATATACATACAGTCTGACGAAGGCCAGTCCACCGGCCGCAACGTTATTTATTCAATATTCTGGTCTTATTATAATCGGCAGGGCGTGAATGCCTATCAGTAAAAACAATATTTAATAACTAACGTCGCGGTCGGTTGACCGGCCTTCATCAGAGTGAGTATAATCACAGAGCGTCGTCCTTTCTGAATTTTTGGCTGGGTTCTAGACATTTAGGCTCACGAGAACAGAGAAATGTATGTGGCTCATTAACAGGCACGTGCAACAATAACTCACCGAGTACATTACAACACGTGCATTTCAATATTTTATTAGAGGGCGGTAATTTTAATGAGAGTTATATGAGAAGGCAATGCGATGGCGGCCCTTTAAATATATAGCGTTCTACACTCAAAGGCAACGGCTAAGCGTCCTGCAACATTTCGCTACATACATGGTAGACATGTACAGGTTTAGTCAAAACCCATGAAGCTTCAATGTAAAAGTCAAGAAACGGGCATGATGTAACGACAGCTGAGGGGACAGTAATTTATCATCGACAATGTGATAGTACGTCGGCCGTATTCTTGCGTCGGAGTACATTCCAGGGTTACAACTGTCGTTCGCATACGGCTTCTAATGCACCCAAATGTGCGCGTCGTGAATGGAACCTTAGAAGAACACTCGCACCAATTGTGGGAGCTTCACGTAAATTCAGACGCAGCCTGCGCTGAACAATAGAAAACTCAGTGATTGAAACGCGGAGCAAGTGAGAAGCCGTGACGGAGTCCTCTGAAAAAGCGTCGTCCCGAACATGAGAACGGAAGGCAAACACATAATGCCCGAAGCAGGAAGGAAAGTCTAATTACCGCCCTTGGATATTTTTGTGTCATATATTATGTGACACGAAATAACCCAAGTGTGGTATATTTTGTATCAGGTTACCGCACTTGGATTTTATAAAAAGGTATGGCTTTCTTTCGCAGTGTTACTTTCGGCGTTGCCCGAATATAATTCTTTATCATAACTGCATGAAACACGTTTAAAAGTTATTCACTGTGACATCACCGAATTACCGCACTTCGTTATGACATAAAGTATGGCTTCCTTTGAATGTTTCACGCTCAGGCGTTGGCTGAATGTATTTCTTTATAATAACTACTTGAAATATGCAGGTCGTTTGTGTAGATAGATCGTAGCTAGCTTTATGAAAGCACCAGACGAACGATCGCACTGCAGCAAAGAAATAGGTTCACAAATGAGGTTTCGTCATAGGAAATAGCTTTATTTTGAATCTTCGAGATTGAAGTGTAAGAATCATAACTGTTTCTTTTCCTGGATAATGCTACGGAATGCACAACCGAGAACCCTGGTGATGATAGTGCGGGTGGGATAGGTGGTGTAAGTTTACTCAGCACTCTTTGGCAAAATGGGTCCTGGCTTATTGACGCATACTTATCTTAAACGTGTGCGGTTTCTTGTATAATGACTAACCCTTTCAATGACTACGCAGCACCTTTAGCTTCTTCTAAACTCTCAGCTTGCGGGCAGTTACTGTTTGCACAAGAGATTCGCAGTATATTCCTAAGAACACGGTGCTGCTAGGCAGTACGATTTCCCAAACGCATTCATTCCTCGACAACTTCTCAAGAGCCACAGCGAGACAGACGGGACGACTATCCCTTACAAAAATGCTATATACGTTGATATCAGGAATTGGGCAAATATGGCTATGTGTGGCGCGTGCCCTTATGTGGCCGTAGTTGGCCAAATCGTGTTAGAAACATGTGAGAATGAATGACACACAACACGAATGGGATGTAAGATTGTCATATATACGGCTGCATTCGGCACGTGTCACGTGTCGGCCCGTGGCGAGTACGGCTACATTCGTGCACGTGTCATATTAGCCCCGTTTGGCCAATTCTTGATATCGCCGTATATGGCATTTTTGTAAGGGGTGCCGCGAAACATTCGTTACACGTTGATACCGTTGTGCGATATTTGTTATCATTTCACGCCTTTCTCTTGAATATCAGAATTTTAATAACTTCGATTCTTGTACAGCCAATAACTGTGCTGGATTTAAGGCACCTCCTTGACGGTTGCACATTTACCCACTCGAATTCGTCACACAAATGCTCACAATATATTCCCCTCTTTTTGGCTCTATTAGACCACAGCTGATCCCTGCCCAATGAAAACGTATAGAACCACCATGGTGTGGGAGCGTGCTATTACGAGAGGAATAAATTCTCGGCGGATATAAATGATGTGCCTTTCACCGCGTAATCTTTTACCTCGCAACTGCATTGTGCTAAGTAAAGAAGTGCCCTGTTTCTGCGCCAGGAATAACAGGGTGCTTATATTTCGCGCTTAGAACACAGATACCAAAGAACAAAAGGGCAACGAAGGTGGAAGTAATGGTCCCTTACTGCTTACTAAAGAAATTGGAGAACAGTGGGACACAGGAAGATATAGAGTCATCAACGTAAGTGTTTTTCAACTCCTGTCTCTTTTACCATGTAAAGGGAATTATTCATTCACTTAAACGTCACGTCAGTTTAACTTCTAAGTAATGCCCTCAAAGCGTCGTAGCACATGGAGTGGCTTTGGCTTTGAAATATGCTCATTGTACATTTATTATTAGAGAGCAAGTTTTATGATGAGCAGTGACGTGAAAATTTCACACTGGAAATATATAGCTTTCCACCTTCGACATAGATCGCCATCTCTGCGTAGTTGTGAATGCAAATATGACCTTTAATTTATGTTATCTTGGTTTTTGAAAGGCCGCGTAAGTGGCTTGAGCACACAGAAACGCACGGCACTGGCATCAATGCGTCGTGTTACAGGCGCGGTTGAGGCTCTTCTGATGTTCGGTCTTGTCGGCGAGTATTCTCGACAAGAGAGACAAGAGGTATATCGAAGTGCGCACTCAGCCACCTGGCCAATCATGTACTTGACGGGGTCCTTCGTCGATGCTGTTCCTCGTACATTTCTCTAGCTGCTGCCTAGGAGGTTCCTCATGTATGCATAAGTGGAGTATTAAGTCTCGTCGTGGGTCGTTGTTTTACAGCGTAGATCTTAGAGCCCTGCTAGGTTTTCCATGACATCATGCGCAGTTAATAATGGAACTGTCATGCAGAAAGGAAAAGCGGTCCAGAGCATGTCCTTCATCCATTACCCACACCAGCGCGTGATGGTGATTTCGATTAGGAACATGTAGACAGACATAAAGGTGCGAGGCCTACTCAGAAGCTCAGCAAGATAGATTAATTCTCCGCCACCTGCTACCTTACAGCGATTGTGCCAGCGCTAGATGATAGCGACAGGGAAGAAAGACGGAAGAAAAGGAATCCCTGCTGCGCAGAAAGGAAAATTAGACCCGGTCGTGTCCTTGGTTCACCATCTACACTTCTACATAGTAGTGGTTATGACGAGGATCACATTGAAAGAGAGAGAGAACGAAGCAAGGCCGTGCTTTTGCTAGAACCGCTACCCACATCTTCGCCCTCAGCCTACAGCTAAATGAGAGTTATGGTGATTATGAAAGTGCTACGTAGGAGTGATTGTGAACTGAAACTCTTGCCCCAACTCCAAAGATTACTGTCATTTCACACGCGTGGGAGAGGGTCTAGTTTCCTTTGCTTTTTCTTAAGCCACTACTACCAGCGATTTCGAAGAAAGCTGTTTGTCGAAGAAGGCAATGATTAGCATTATGATAAGCTTCCTTGCTGGTGCACGCATTTTCTGCTGATAGCTGCCAGCTCAATATCCTTGAACGTAAGTATGTGATAAAATAAACGTTGAGTTGTACACAAAGCATATGTTTTGATTATTAATTATTTTATTCCACAATCGAACATAAGTACTGGTATTGGACGCTATTCAAATATTGGTCCTCGCACTAGGAATTATATTCTGCGTAGAGTCCACCGCGGTGGTATAGTGGCAAAGGTGAATGCCCTGCGAGCAGGGAGATGATATTTTGAGAAAATCCTTAAAGCGCATTGGGGGGGGGGGGGGGGGGGGGGTTAGTATCTGCCAATATCGGACCGGATGCATGGTGGGCCCCAACCGGGGCACCGAACTCGGAAAAACCGGCTCACAAGCGACACCTGACGCGTGAAATGCGGCCTGCGTGTATCACTTTTATGCAGCCTACGCACGTCGACGACCGTCTAAATACAGATTTATAATTTCATTAGACCACACCTAACACAAGGAAGACGTACCATTCGCCGCAGCTTTGAAATGTATATGTAACAGGGACACGGGGCACCGCCACGATGGCCCAGTGGATGTGGCACTCGGCTGCTGATCCGAGGGTCGCGGGATCGAATCCCGGCCGGGGCGGCTGCATTTAGCTGGAGGAGATATGAAGAGGTCCGTGTACTATGTGTTGTCAGTATACATTAAAGAATCCCAGGTGGTCAAGATTTCCGGAGCTTTCCACTACGGCGTCTCTAATGAAAGCAGGTTTTGGGACGTAAAACCCCAGAAACCAATAAATCAATCACGGACACTGACCAAAGTTCTATAATCATCGAGCAGCAGGGTGCCAGGAAGAGGATCCGGGCCCCCTGTGGTTCCAGGTAGTATGCTACCACACTGCTACGGCACTTATCGCACGGGGCACACACAGTGAATAAGTGTATTGTATGAGCCGTCAAAAAAAAAAAAAACCTCCTTGTAACACATCAAGTGCGGTTATAATGTGTGTTAACCACCTTTATAGCAGCGTAATAAACAATACTTATGTCCTACTATCACTCGGCAATGTTCTGTCAATGTCGCACAATCCAATAGGAATGGTCCAATGAACGACACTCAAGACAGACGCATTAGCACAACGTAGCGCTCATTTCTCTTCGAAAAGCACATGTATGACCTCTAACGTAATTGCCCACGTTATGTCGTGCTATGATCTACCCAGCAGTCACAATTGTGTCCTCGGCGTTCATGGTAAGTCCCACTCAGGGAAACATCTGCACAAGCACACTGCACTAGGAGGTCCTTCCTAGTCGTAACGCTTGGGTTAATGCCACACAATTCACCATAGCATATATCATCGCTGACCGCTTCGCATGAGACAAATCATCAATTTGCATGCAATATGCAGGAATTTCTCACTAAAGCATCCGTCCCAGATACTGGAACCCAGTTCTATGAGCACGTTTAACACATTGTTCAAAATGCCCTGTTTTGTAGAATCTAATGATTCAAAGAGACAATGCAGTCAAGGAAGGAATTGTGGAAGAGAATTGTGGAAGAGACTTGGGGGTCTTAAGTCTAGCGTACTACATAGTAATTTAACAGGAAAGAATTCACGATAAAAAAAAAAGAAGCCTGCCTTCATTAACGACCGAAGCTGCGACGTTCGGTCCTTATTCCGGTTCGGTTTCCACATATGGCAGATGTTTTTTCGTGCACTCTAACTCCTTTCCATCAGTTCGTTAATAATACGTTATAGTTAAAAATATAATTCGTGTCCTGTGTGCCTTCCTGGTGTCATTTGTTTGTTTTTAAGAGATAAACGAGGCATTGACCCTGTTCCCTTTTTTTATATCTGGACAGTGTACTGAAGACCAAGATTGCCCAAAAAACTGCACCTGCATGCAGTATTCGCAGAGCACGAACCTATGCGCCGTAGTTAAAGACCAGGAGTATGACCTGGAATCTGGATTTTATTGATATCATCGAAAGCCTGACGTTGAAATAAAGTATTTCATTCTTGCTCATCACAGAACATCTTTATTGAGTATGAGGAGCTTTTTATTTGTATCAGCATTGCATTAATACGTTGCGGTCTAATGTGCCAGCTCTATCGTTCCAGCTCAATGAACAAACAAACGCGAAGCATTTCTTGGCGAACCTCAGCAGCTTTCACCGTATCTATCTATCTATCTATCTATCTATCTATCTATCTATCTATCTATCTATCTATCTATCTATCTATCTATCTATCTATCTACATGGCCCAAGTGGGCATTGTTGTAGGGGGGTGAAAAAAATCACACCGTCCTACAGTGCAAAAGAAGTCAAACACATTCGCGCAGCAGTACCTGCGCATTCACGAAAAGGAAACATCTTTCATTGACGAACAAAAACCGTCAGCGGGAAGGTCAGCAACGCACGTATCCAACTTATTACATTTACGAGTAGTGAAAGGGAAAAAAGAATGAGCGATGACACCGGTACGACAGCTGTTCTCACGGATTTTTTTCGAGTGATCATTTCTCTGTGACACGTAGTATGGGCTCATAATGTACAAACTTTTGCTATCTATCTATCTATCTATCTATCTATCTATCTATCTATCTATCTATCTATCTATCTATCTATCTATCTATCTATCTATCTATATCTCGATGCTCTCATGGCGGTGTCGTTGAAACCGCATGCCCCAATACTTTCGAGGTAGGGCATAAATGTATGACGAACATGAATAGCTGATTTTCACATCACTAGCATGATATATTCGTCGTCTATGTCACAGTTAACGATATTGCTTGTTGCTGACACTCGCTCGGCCTTGGGTATTCGGGTACGCGCTACAGGTGTTTGAATTTTAAAGGGAGTTTGTTAATCTAGGAAGGACTAAATTTACATATTGCTACGAAGCGCTGCGATAGAGGACGATGTAGACAGCACCGAGGAAGACGACGTTCGCTGATGTTCCCGCGGACGAGGCTCCATCTTGTATGCCTGCGTTCTGCCCATTGTACAAGGCGTGTAAATATATATTAACCAGAGTCTTTCTTCCCCGTAACATTTTGGTGGAAGGTGCGGGTTCTCCCAGACTCAAGACGGATTTACGCAGCGGACGTTCACTGGCTTCACCTGCAATGCCAACCGCAGGCGAGAACGAGGATGCTCCGGGCAGATCACCAACCATGCCTCGACCAGCCGCCCTCAATCGCCCCGTCGTCGTGACACAGCCGCGGGACCCTGGTACATTTTCCGGCTCAGACGGCAAAGACGTTGAAGATTGGCTTCAACTCTACGAACGGGCGAGCTCAAGCAACTATTGGGACCCGACCCTCATGCTGGCTAACATAATATTTTACCTAACTGGAACGGCTCAAGTATGGTTTTTGAACCACGAGCAGGAAATTACCAGCTGGGACGTATGCAAACAGAAGCTCATTGACTTATTCGGCAAGCCCATAGGACGCCGTCGTGCTGCCCAGAAAGAACTTGCATGCCGAGCTCAAACTTGCACAGAGTCCTATGTGACGTACATTCAAGATGTGCTCGCACTCTGTCGCAAAGTCGACGATAATATGCCAGAAGCGGAAAAGGTTGCGCATATCCTCAAAGGTATCGCAGATGACGCATTTGCACTTCTGGTTTTTAAGAGCTCATCCACGGTGCAAGACGTCATCAATGAATGCCGACGCTTTGAAGAAGCAAAAAGCCGCCGCATTACTCCGAGCTTTACCCGTCTTCCCAACACGGCTGCGACATCAACCTGCGAGGACCTTCGTTCCCCACCAGTACCCGCAGCATCCGACGACCTTGTGCGCATCGTGCGCCGCGAGATTGAAGCGGCCTCTCCAGTTCCCCTCCAAGTAGGTTCCTCCGATGACACGCGCGCAACTGTTTCGCTTATTCAGACCGTTGTGCGTCAGGAACTGGCAAACGCAGGACTCCAGACGCTTTGTCCTGTTAGCAGGCAAGACTACCGTCCACCCCGAGCGCCTGAGCTGTCCCGAGGCCCATACGTTCGTCCTCGTTTTCAAAACACCGCAGAATGGCGCACTTCTGATGATAGGCCCATCTGCTTCTCTTGTCGCCGTGTGGGTCACATTTCTCGTCATTGTGGAAACGTTGGCAACTGGCAGCCCTGGTCCAGTTATCGATATACCCGACGTCCAGCTGGTAGTCCCCGCGCCCCGTTCCACAATGAAGACGACAACGCTCTGCAGTCATGGCCAGCTCGACCAAACCGCTCTCCTTCGCCATCCTCGCACCGGCCCCGCTCACCAATGCGCCGTCGCTCTCCTTCTCCTTCCTGCTCACGCCGCTCTTCGGAAAACTGACGGGCGCAGCTCCGAGAGGTGAGCCTGCCACGACGACCCGACCCGAAATTCCTCTGCTCACACTACCTGGACATCACAACCTTATCAACGTCGACGTAGATGGTACACCTGTCATCGCACTCATTGACACTGGCGCCCACATATCAGTCATGAACTCAAACCTCCGTGCTCGACTGAAGAAAGTTCTCACCCCTGCTCCGATCGCTCTAGTCCGGGTAGCCGGTGGCGCGACACCAGCTGTTACTGGGATGTGCACCGCCCGTGTCACTCTTGCTGGACACCATATTTCTGTTTTATTTTACGTCCTGGACCGATGCCCACATGACATCATCTTGGGGCTTGATTTTTTATCAGCACATTCGGCGCTTATTGACTGTTCCGCGGGTGTTATCCAGCTCGCCTTACCGCATGCCGCTGAGCCTTCGGATCCAGCGCCCAGTCGGCTCCGTTCCACGGATTACGTTCGCCTCCCGCATCTAGCCGTGACGTACATCGATGTGTTTTCTGATCCCCCTGTTGACGACGGAGAGTACATCGTTTCACCTAACGCTACCGTGCTCTGCTCGCGCAGTGTGATGTTCCCACACTCTCTAATCAACATAAAAGACAATGTGGCATGTCTCCCTATTGTAAATTTCGGACTATTCCCTCAAGTACTACCCCCAGCTATGTCTCTTGCAACACTAGCTCCAGCTTGCGATCACGATATTTCTGTGTTAACTGATCCTGCAGTGTCTTCTGCCGGCACTACTTCGAACTCCACAATAACAGATAGCATGACGAAAATGATCTCCACTGACCTTCCGGCCCATCACGTCGACGCGCTTCGTTCCTTGCTCATATCTTACCAGGACATTTTTGATCTTAATGATCGACCACTGGCTCAAACAGCTTTTGTCAAGCATCGAATACACACCGGCGATGCTCAACCCATCCACCGACGGCCTTATCGCGTCTCGTCTGCAGAACGCCAAGTCATACAGGAGGAAGTTGACAAGATGCTTGCACGTGACATCATCGAACATTCTTCAAGCCCTTGGGCTTCCCCTGTTGTGCTTGTCAAAAAGAAGGACAACAGCTGGCGATTCTGTGTTGACTACAGGAATCTTGACCGCGTAACCAAGAAGGACGTGTACCCTTTGCCTCGGATAGATGACGCTCTTGACTGTCTCAGTGGTGCCAAATACTTTTCTTCAATCGACCTTCGTTCCGGGTACTGGCAGATTGCAGTTGACGAAATGGATCGTGAAAAGACTGCGTTCATCACGCCTGATGGACTCTATCAGTTTAAAGTCATGCCATTCGGACTATGCAATGCTCCCGCTACATTCGAACGAATGATGGACGCGCTCCTTCACGGCTTAAAATGGTCAATCTGCTTAGGCTACCTCGATGACGTGATCGTCTTTTCACCGACGTTTGCCACACACCTCGAGCGTCTCTCAACAGTTCTTCAGTGTTCCGGAAGGCAGGGCTTCAGCTCAATTCCAAGAAATGCCACTTCGGCCGCCGCCAGCTTACTGTGCTCGGACACCTTGTCGATTCGTCGGGTGTTCGTCCCGATCCAGAAAAAGTTCGCGCGGTCAAGGACTTCCCTGTGCCCACCTGTGCAAACGATGTTCGAAGCTTTGTGGGCCTCTGCTCGTACTTCCGCAGATTCGTGCGCAATTTCGCTCACATAGCGCGCCCTCTCACGGAGCTTCTCAAGAAGGATGTCACCTTTGTCTGGGGTCCTGAACAATCTAGTGCATTCGCTGAGCTGACGATGTGTCTCACTTCGCCACCAGTTCTTGGCCACTTTGACATGTCCGCTCCAACAGAGGTACGCACCGACGCAAGCGGCCACGGCATCGGTGCGGTTTTGGCGCAACAACAACATGGGTGCGACCGTGTCATTGCATACGCTAGCCGCCTTCTGTCACCGGCCGAGCGCAATTATTCCATCACCGAACGCCTCGCCCTCGTTTGGGCAGTGAGTAAATTTCGCCCTTACCTTTATGGACGGCCTTTCACGGTAATTACCGATCATCACGCCTTATGCTGGCTTTCGTCCTTAAAAGATCCAGCTGGACGGCTCGGTCGGTGGGCTCTACGGCTGCAGGAATACTCGTACACAGTGGTGTATAAGACGGGCAGACTTCATGGAGATGCTGATTGCTTATCACGCCATCCGGTAGACACCCCAGACATCCCTGAGACCGGCGAGTCAACCTGTGTGCTAGCTCTTACCACGTTTAGCAACATCGCCGATGAGCAACGCCGTGACCCTTACCTCAAAGACGTCATTTCCAAACTCGCAGGCCCCACCACCCCAACACCTTTCCGTATGTTTGCACTACAAGATGGCATCTTATACAGTTATAACATGCACCCTGACGGCCCCGAACTGCTACTGGTCATTCCTAGACAAATGCGTCAGACTGTCCTCGCTCAGATGCACGATGTTCCCACCGCGGGTCATCTGGGCGTTGCGCGGACTTATGACCGTGTTCGCCGTCGTTTCTTCTGGCCCGGTATTTACCGTTCCGTTTGCCGTTACGTCGCCTCGTGTAAATCTTGTCAGCTACGCAAAAAACCATCCGCCCTTCCAGCTGGCCGCCTTCAGCCCATTGACATACCATTGCAACCATTCTTCAGGGTTGGACTTGATCTCCTTGGCCCGTTCCCTTTATCGCTCGGTGGCAACAAATGGATAGCGGTTGCTACGGATTATACCACCCGGTACGCAATCAGACGGGCTCTCCCTACCAGTTGCGCAACTGACGTCGCAGACTTCCTCCTTGAAGATGTGATACTTCAGCACGGCGCACCTCGACAACTGCTTACCGACCGCGGCCGCTCCTTTCAGTCACAGGTAGTGCAAGACATCTTGCACTCCTGCGCTACAAAACACAAGTTCACAACGGCGTATCATCCTCAGACAAATGGACTCACAGAGCGGCTCAATAGAACAATAACAGAAATGCTCGCCATGTATGTTTCTCCGGACCACCGTGACTGGGATGCCGCTCTACCATTCGTCACATTCGCCTACAATACGTCCCGCCATGATTCTGCTGGTTTCTCTCCATTTTTTCTTTTGTACGGCCGAGACCCCATCGTCCCTTTTGACACGCTCTTCCCAACCGTTCCCGACGCGATGTCAGAATACGCCCGTGATGCCGTCTCTAAAGCTGCAGAGGCGCGTGAGATTGCTCGTCGTCGTCTTGAGACTTCGCAGGAAAAGCAACGACGCGCATACGACGCTCGCCACCGCGATGCCCACTTCAGCCCTGGTGACATGGTCCTACTTTGGAAACCATCACGGCGAGTTGGCCTTTGTGAGAAGTTGCTGTCGCCATATTCAGGCCCCTACCGTGTCCTACGAAAAGTGACTGATGTGACCTACGAGATCC
This sequence comes from Hyalomma asiaticum, assembly GCA_013339685.2. Taxonomy (NCBI): domain Eukaryota; kingdom Metazoa; phylum Arthropoda; class Arachnida; order Ixodida; family Ixodidae; genus Hyalomma; species Hyalomma asiaticum. Next base: position 105,873,085 of record CM023484.1, on the reverse strand, counting down.
AACCTCTTGACGACATCTCAGCGCGACCTACTTCTGATATCGTGCACGTCGTGCGCCTGAAGCGCTTTCACCCGAACCTGCCAGGCACCGAGACGGCGCCTTCGCCGCCGGGGGTCATGCTACGAAGCGCTGCGATAGAGGACGATGTAGACAGCACCGAGGAAGACGACGTTCGCTGATGTTCGCGCGGACGAGGCTCCATCTTGTATGCCTGCGTTCTGCCCATTGTACAAGGCGTGTAAATATATATTAACCAGAGTCTTTCTTCCCCGTAACAATATGAAACGTCACGGCTGCCGGCACCGAAGCCAAAAAATTCATGCTGCGTCTTAAGTGTTCTACACCTGACACAGAGCACTGCCGAGAAAATCGGCCCAAGTTTTCTGTTCGTGGCTGCGACCGGACGGAAAATCTCCACTATTAAAGCAAGAACAAAATACCGTTTGTCCTTGCTTGGGACATGAAGTAGACATAGCGAGCATACAGGCACATATACATCTTACCAAGCTGGAGGAAGATATGGAACAGGGGCCCTCGAGGTGCCAAGCGAGCACTCTACCACTGGGCTACAGCGTCTCCGCCAGCACTGCTTATAAAGTAAAAGAACCTATGGCACCAGCAGCTGTAATGATTCCCCTTGTGTAACGTGCATTGAGCTTCTGCTGTGTGATAAGCACTATCATAACAATAGATATTGTTACGTCCACATTAGTGGGTTAGGGTTTATTCTCAGAAGGCGTAGACCGGGGGGGCGAAGCCCACACAGACAAGCGCTACCGAAGATGCTCAAAACGTCGTCTTCCTTCACCGTTCGTTCCGCTTCTTCCTCTTCATCTTGTCGCACATACCTTGTGGCACATACGCAACGTAATATTACCCCCCTCGCAGACGAAGCGCGCCGCGCGTCATTCGGCATGCCGACGAGTGTAGGGCTTCAGGCGGGCGACATGCGTGACCTCGGTTTTAGTAGAGCGTCTTCCGTTGGCAGTGATGCGGGCTATTCGGTAGTCAACTGCGCTCAAGCGGTCGAGGGCAACGAATGGTCCATTGTAATGGGCGAGTAGTTTTTGGGACCAGCCACGCTGTTGCGAGGGCTTCCATAGCCAAACGAAGTCTCCCGGATCATACGTGACGTGTCTACGCTTGCTGTCATAACGGTCTTGTGACGCTATGGTACGCAGGCGGGCAATACGACGAGCTTCTTCGGCGAGGCAGGTGATTTCAGCTATAGAAGGTTCGGCGTGGTCAGTAAAGGAAAATATTGTATCCAGAGTATAGCGTGGGGGTCGAGCGTAAAGGAGAATGAACGGGCTGTAACCGGTGGTCTTGTGTTGTGCAGTGTTAAATACGTACGTTATGAACGGTAACACGCCGTCCTAGTCCTTATGGTTGGCTTCAACGTACATCGAAAGCATGTTGGCCAGTGTCCGATTCGTGCGCTCCGTGAGGCCATTCGTCTGTGGATGGTAAGGTGTCGAGTGTCTGAATTCAGAGGCGCACATACGGAGGAGGTGCTCAACGACGTCTGCTGTAAACTGACGTCCGCGGTCACTTATTAGGGGCGAAGCTCCTTAAAGCGGCACCCGTTCGTCCCTCGTCGTAGTCGTAGTCGTAGTGCGTAACCAGTCTTACGCTTTGACCTCCAAGGTGGTGCCGGTGGGAGATTTCTCCTGTGCGCTGTTGAACAATAAAAAAAATTCGCAGCGTGCGCGTTAACTAAAAGCCGAATTCTTCTGTCTCTCATTCCCCATTAGCAGCCATTGGCATGTTCCAGTAGGAAACGTTAGTAGAAGTAGAAGTGTTAAAAGCCGACTTCTGCTGTCTCTCATTCCGAGTATAGCAGCCATTGTTTACCTCCAAGGTAGTGCCTGGTGAGATTTCTCCTGTGCGTGATTAAACAAAAAAAATTTTGTTCAAAACGCCGTTGATTGATGAAATAAACCAACGAAAGACGCCAGATGTTTTCTAAAAGCAAAACGAAAAGACGCCAGATGTTTCTAAAGCAAAACGAAAAGACGCCAGCTGCTTAACGAAAGACGCCAGATGTTTCTAAAGCAAAACGAAAAGACGCCAGCTGCTTAACAAAAGACGCCAGGTAAAGCAATGGTTTTCATCTGCAACCAGTGCAAGAACCACTTAGCTTACATTTCACCGACCGCAAAGCCGTCATAATGAAAGGACAACGGAAACCAGCAATAAAAGTTTGCTAAAACATTTAATCAATCGTCTCACGTCATTTTTATCGGGCGAATTAACGGAAGAAATTTCACGGTTTAACCGATGATTACTTCCAGGAGCTTCGCCCAATCTCATCATCATTCACCTCGTGGATCTGCCGTCAATTTTTTATAACTCTGGGTGGGCCGTGTCGCAGTATGATGGAATGCAGTAGGAAGGAGCAGACTTCGCTAGCGGTCGCGGATGGCAAGGCGGCCGTCTCGCAGTAACGGGTGAGATGGTCAGCACACACCACAATCCAACGGTTCCCTTTAGAGGAACGCGGGAAAGGCCCTATGAGGTCAATGCCAACTTGCTCAAATGGAGAACTGGGAGGCGTCACCGGTTGTAGAGGTCCAGCTGGGGCCACAGTAAGCGATTTGTGCGCCTGGCATTGGGTACAACTAGCCACATACAACTCAATTGACTGGCGCATGCGCGGCCAGTAAAAGCGTTCCTGCGTACGATGGAGCGTCCGCGCAGTTCCCAGGTGGCCCGAAGTGGCATCGTCGTGCATTGCACGTAGAACAGATGAACGTAGTGTCTCCGGAACAACCAGCAGAAAGCGGACGCCCGTAGCGGAGAACGCCTTCTTGTACAGTAGTCCATCTCGAACGCAGAAACGGCCTTGTGTCGTAGACGCTCGTGCGGCGGCGAATAATGGGTTCAACCTTGGGTCCTTACGCTGCTCAGTTTCAAACGTTGTCTTATCCGGGAAAAGTGGTGCTAGTGACGCAATCAGGTGATCGAAGTTTTCAGCGTCGCACACCGTCGTGTTAAGTGGCAACAGGCCTCTTCGCGCCGGGCCAACGCACGACCACCCAACAGCCCAGCATTAAGCCTTTCGCCGTCGAAGATCACTCGCCGTACCGCGCCATCCTTGCAGAATTTCCCGACCTTACACAACCTAGCGGACGTCCTCGAGAGGTACGCCACTCAACCGTGAACTACATCCGCACTACTCCAGGCCCCCCGGTCACTTGCCGTGCCCGTCGCCTAGCTCCGGACCGCCTTCGAATCGCTCAAGCAGAGTTAGAAGCGATGCTCCGCGAGGGTACCGCCCGCCGCTCGGAGGGGCGTTACGCCTCATCACTTCATTTGGTGCGGAAGAAGACCAATGGCTGGCGCCCCTGTGGAGATTACCGCGCCCTCAACGCCCGTACTATCCCAGACAGGTACCCCGTTCGTCATATACAGGATTTTGCCCACCGCTTACACGGCAGCACCGTATTCTAAACTGTTGACCTGGTAAAAGCCTACGCACAAGTTCCTGTGAACCCAGATGACGTCCTGAAGACCGCGATCATCACGCCCTTCGGCTTATTCGAATTTCCTTTCATGAGCTTTGGCCTCCGCGACGCGGGACAAACTTCCCGACGCTTCATCGACGACGTCGTCCTCGGCCTAGACTTCTATTTCTTCTACCTAGATGACATCCTGATCTTCTTCCCCAACGAAAAAGATCACCGCCAACACCTTCGCCAACTGTTTCAACGCCTCGACGACCACGGCTTACACATAAACGTCCAAAAGAGCACGTTTGGCACCCCCGTCCTCGCGCTTCTTGGCCATCAAATTTCTTCAGAAGGGACTACACCCTTGCCTGACCGCATCTCGGCCCTTGGGAACTAGGCGCGGCCGGTCGCAGCGAAAGACCTCCGCCGTTTCCTGGGAATGCTAAACATTTACAGGCGCTTCGTGCCTAAAGCGGCTGCACATCACATCAGGCCCCTCTTCCTGATGCGTTGGCTGGTCTATGAGGCAACCATCCTGTCACTTGGACACCACTTTTGACTCAAGCGTTCGAAGACTGCAAAACTGCCCTCTGCAATGCCACCCTACTTTCCCATCCTAAGCCAGAAGCTCCCTTGGGCCTTTTTACAGATGCGTCTAGCACCGCCGTCGGAGCCTCCCTGATGCAGCGCGTGGGAGAAAACTGGTGCCCGCTCGCATTTTTTTCGAAGAAACTCTCTAGCCGAAAAACACCCTCGTCTACAGGCATCGCCGACGGAACTTCTGCCCCTGCGGAGACAACATGGCCAGCCTACTACAGAGAACTCCTCGCCATCTACAAAGCGGTCCAACACTTTCGCCATATTCTCGAGGCACAACACTGCACCATCTACACTGACTACAAACCTATCACTTATGCCTTCTCCCAACGACGCGAAAAACTTCCACCGGTCCAGCATAACCAAATGTCCTTTATTGGCCAGTTCATCACCGACATCCAACACATCAGCGGAAAGGATAACGTGGTCGCCGACGCACTCTCAGGCGTCTCTGCTGTCGAGCTGCCACCCGCTACGACTGGCACCCTTGCCAACGCTCAGAAAGCGGACGCCGAACTCCAGCAGCTCCTCGAAAACGGCTCCTCTCTTCAACTTGAACAAGTCGCCATCCCTAGGTTGACGGACACACTCTCCTGCGACATATCGACCGCGCGAGTGAGACCATATGTCCCTTCGCCGCATCGCTACAGCGTTTTTAACCAGTTACACAACCCCAGCCACCCCGGCAACCGCGCTTCTACACGCCTTGTGACTGACCGCTACGTTTGGCTCTCAATGCGACGGAACTGCCGCACCTGGGCACCCACCTGCATTCCATGTCAGCCGCCAAAATCACCCGCCACGTCACATCACCGCTCGGAGCACTCCCCCTGCCATCGCAACGGTTTCAGCACGTTCACGTCGACATCACTGGCCCCCTCCCACCTACCGGACCTTACTGCTACCGCCTCACCGCCATCTTTCGGTACACTCGATTGCCCGAAGTATTGCCGCTCGAAAGGATTACCGCAGAAGACGTCGCCTTGGCCTTCCTCACCGGCTGGATTTCCCGCTTCGCCGCTACTCGTCGCGTCAAAACCGATCAAAGATGGCAATTCCAGTCCCAACTCTTCAGGCTCCTCGGGCTTTCCACCGGGTTCGAGCTCTCACGGACTACCAGCTACCACCCCTGCGCCAACGGGATGATTGAGCGGTTTCACCGACAGGTCAAGGCAGCCATCACGTGCCATTCTAACTCAACGTGGCTCGAGGCACTCCCGGCCGTCGCTCTTGGTCTGCGCGCTACTTCCAAACCAGACATCCAGGCAACGCCCGCAGAACTCATTTACGGGGAGCCGCTTCGCCTACCTGTTGAACTTCTCTCCGCTTCAACTCCCGACATCACCACCTCGGACCCTACAGACTGTCGTCCTGCTGCACCGCACAATGGCCTCACTGCGGCCATGTCCAGCAGCACGTCACACCAAGCCGACCCCGTACGTGTTCAAGAACTTGGCAACGTGCTCGCACGCCTTTCTCCGCGATGACACTGTACGTGCGGCGTTTCAACCACCGTACTCCGGATCCAATAAAGTCATCCGCCGTGACGCAAAATATTCACCCTTCAAGTCAGCGGGAGGGACGTTCGCGTCGCCATCAACTGACTGAAGCCGTCATACATCTTCTCCGAGAAAACTACCGACTCCTGCACGCCTCCCGTAAAGCACCCACAACAGCCTCCAACGCCTCAGCTTGTGCCCTACATCACGCTTTGGGCGCCAGGTGCGCGTCCCCAAGGCTCTTCAAACCTGAGGGCACCTATATCCGTGTGGGGGGGGGGGGGGGGGTGTGGGGGTGGTGTGGCGACACGGTGCTGCGCCGCTTCTGCGCCTGCGCGCGGCGTTGACGCCACTAAACTGTGCGCCAGGTGATAAGAACAATCTCGCCCAACAGAAGATATAAACTGTGTGTCCTCCCTTAATCGGGGCAGTTGTTCCGTCTTTTGTGTGGACGCATTAAAGTTATGTGTACCCACAGAACAAAATCTAGCCACGAGTACATGCACACACAAAACGCTAACTCTATTTACGTACTATTTACAGGTAAATATGCATAAACTCCTAATGACACATCGCCAGTCAACTAGTTAAGTTACTACAGTCCTACTGCTCGACAAATCAGCATGCCTCTCGCTGTGTCTTTCTGTCGTGGCCTGTGGATGCGTCGGCGCGCACTTCAGTTGGTCGATGCGATGCCCGGCTCGTTGACGACGTCAGAGACCGTCGGCCCACGACAAAGCTCGGCTTCGTGCCTCAGTAGCTGTACGAGCAACAGTCGTAGCTGAGTAGCACCGAAGCTACTATGTTCCTCTAGCCGCACCCAGGACACGGGTCAAGCCACCCGGCCCGGCACCAGAACGGGATCGGCTGCCTGGGATGGCAGACGGAACGGCGGCGCCTCGGGTAGTCCCCGGACAAGTCACCCAACCGGAGCAGAGGGAGCGTCCGAGCTGGATGGGCTGTCTGAACCGGCAGCAAGAAAAGCGGTACCTCACCTGGCCTTTATTTAGGCCAGTGACCCAACAGGAGTACAGGTCGCTTTCGTGGGCGGCCAGCTATCAGGAACGGCAGCCAGAACACCGTACCCTTTGCCTGGTCCCTTGGACAGTCACCCAACCGAAGCGCCGACAGGACGTCGCCAGGCTCCCCGGACCGGACGTCCAGCCGAGAACAGCCTGGCTCGAACGCTGGGCTGCCTCCAACGCTAGCACGCGATCTAGCACCACGAGTTCGTGCTTCTCGCTTTGTCTTCTACGGCGTCGTTCAGTTTTGGTTTCCCTCCGTATTACATCGCAGCAGTCGTGGGCACGTTACCAGTAAAAAGTAACAGTGTTACAGTTACAGTTACCTAACCCAGAAAAGTAACTATGTTACAGTTACTCAGCTTTCAAAAGTAACTTGTTACAGTTACAGTTATTGCTGAAAAGTAACGTCGTTACTTTTCCGTTACTGTACAAGAATATTACCCCGCAAACGAAATTTTGTAGTTCTTTCAACGGTGTAGGGGTTCTTCTACTAATAACTACTACTGCTAGCAACGGCATCGCCGCTAGCAACCTCCTGCAGTGGGTTCGAGCACTCGACGAGCAGAGAATGAGGTTGTCGCGTTCGCGCGCTCGCTATCTCAGCCATGCATCGCCGCGTTGCCGCACGCGTCAGCCCGCGGCCCGTCTCGAGGTAGGGCAGCGCGAACCGTCGCCCGCGGCGAAAGAGGAGAACATTAGGCGCAACTCTCCGTGCATGGTAATTTAATGAACGCTTAAAATAATACAAACTAAACAAGGCCGAATAAAGATCGAATTACATATAAAGGATAACGTAAAACAACACGCGAACACACACGAACACAAACAAAGGAAAGTAACAATGAACAACACGCGAACACAGAATAGCACACAAAAATAACCAAAGACCATGCAAGAGAGAAGCACCTAACCCCGGCCGGCGCACCCGCGACCGCGCCCCAAGAAAAGGAAAATAGAAAGAAAGGAACATACGTAGATGGGCGCAGATCGCCGGCCGCTGCCGTGTGTCGCTGGAGCCCGAGACGACGCGCGGTCCGGGAAACGAGGCCTCGTCGCCCGGAGAGCCGCAAAAGCATTCACGCACCGCCTCGAGACCCAGCGTGTTCTCTCGAGCACCTCAAAAACCAGAACGCGCGAAGATTCCAGAAATTAGTCGCCGTCCAATGGCAGCCTAGTTAAAGCCACATGGGGCAAACGGGTGGGCCGCCGCCCCGTCAGGCTGGGAGAGAGGGGGATGCGGAGACATTCCACGCTAAACATGGCGTCCAGCGGGACCCGGCCCCACAACGGAAACGTATTAACGCGTGCGGTTGATTGAAGTTGTTCGTATCAAAAGCGCCAGATAAAAGGAATTGAATGGGCTCACTCAAAAGCCCAACACTAGCAATCGTTGCGTGCTCCTCATTTTCTGCAACAACTTTTTTATTGATTGTCGGCAATTTATTTACAAAAATAAACGGCATATCCCACGTGCAGTGGGAATCAAGGAAATGCGAAGCATCAGGAACGTAAAATAGATCTGCATTGTTGTCACGTTATACCGATTTTGGGTACATATGAAGTTAACGAAACGGCCGCAAGAGCACCAAGACTGTGGCATGCAAACCACGCTGCTCATGGCACTCATGTCATGATGCTATTATTATAACCCGTCATTTACGTTCATCATGCAGTCGTGCTGTGCCATAGCAATTTTCGTATACACCCATTAACGAAACGCGTGACATGTAAGTCGTGCCGCTCATGACATGCATGTCACGATTTTCATGTTCTTAGAACGTGTCACCCATGGTCTTCATACATTGTTGTCTCGCCATATCAACTTTGGTTTTTATCAAGTTAACGAAACGGCTGCAAGAGCACCAAGACCGTGACACGTCAATCATGCCGCTTGTGACATGCGTGTCATGATTTTTGTGTTATGACGTGTCATTTATGTTCGTCATGCAGTCATTTTGTGCCATACCAATTTTAGCATACATCCCATTAACGAAAAGGCCAGGAGAGCACCATGACCATGGCACGTAAATCATACCGATCGTGACATGCACATCATGATTTTCATGTTATGACCTGCAATTTATGTTCGTCATGCAGTAATGTTGTTGCATGCCAATTTTCGTATACATCCCATTAACGAAAGCCAGGAGAGCACAAAGTCATAGGCTGCTAGATCGATAGATATGCTCAAAGTCGCCGAAGTTTGCTAAGAAATGCTTCGCATTTAGTGCGTTGGGACAACCTGATGCCACGAAGCACTGCTGCATGCTCGTAAATGAAATGGGAGCTCAACCTGAGACGCGACAAAGAGGATAGGCCCCTTCGAGCCATTGCTGCCGGCACTTTTGGGAAGTGCTTTTTGGAAGTACCGCCGCTTTGAGAACTGAACGTGTGCGAGTCACCGAAAAGCGCGTGTTTCTAGGTGGTTTCCGCGCGGGTGGTCATGAAAAAAAAATGGCTGGCCACGCAAAAAAAATGAGGATGCTGCTCCGGCCTTTGAACAACAGTGACTTTCGTCACTTCGGCCGACCATACTGCGGTGTCGCGCACGTTTATGTGCATGGGGGCGGGTGAAGAACCTTTCCCCGACCTTTTTTGTAGCTGATAGGCGGTGCTTTCCTTGCCTCCGTAGAAAAAAAAGTCTTTTCCGATCTGGAAACACGTCAGGTACATCTAAAAAAAAAAAGGAAAGGCCAAAAGATGTCCGTGTCCTGCACAGCATCGCGATACAAACGATACATCGTAAAAGCATTCTACTAGTCAGATACAAATACATTTTGCAAATTTATCTAGATACAGAGGTACACATAGTCATAAATAATTAAGAGAAACATTGCGATAGCCTTGTGTCGCGATACTTCCGAGTCCTGCTTTTAAGAAGTGTTGCTGCTGGATATTTTTTTAAAGGAAGTAACTGTAACGGTATTTACAGTTACAGTTACCGTGAAAAAGTAACAGTGTTACAGTTACAAGTTCCTTTAAATTAAAAGCAACTAGTTACAGTTATAAGTTACTGAAAAAAGTAACCAGTTACCGGGGGGTAACGCGTTACTAGTAACTAGTTACTGCCCAAGGCTGCATCGCAGATACCCTTTGGTCCTATGCGCGGTGCTGCCGTATATCGCAACTGACACAGCTAGAGAAGGGCTGGTGGCTGCATGCTCTCGACTTACTCGTTTCCGCGTACCCCGTAGTGGACAAGTACTCAAGACACTTCTCCGGCTGCTCTTTAAATGCGAAGCATTTCTTAGCGAACTTCGGCGAGTTTGAGCGTATCTATCTATCTATCTAGCCGCCTACGATTTTGTGCTCCCCTGGCCGTTTCGCTAATGGGATGTTAACGAAAATTGATACGCCACAACATGACTGCGTGAAGAACATAAATGACAGGTCGTAACATGAAAATCATGACACGCATGTCATGCGCGGCATGATTTACATGCCGCAGTCTTGGTGCTCTCCTGGCCGTTTCGTTAATGGGATGTATACGAAAATTGGTATGGCACAACATGACTGCCAGACGAACATAAAGAACAGATCATAACATGAAAATCATGAGATGCATGTCATGAGCGGCATGATTTACATGTCACGGTCTTAGGTCTCTCCTGGCCGTTTCGTTAATGGGATGTACAAGAAAATTGGTATGCCACAACATGACTGCCTGACCAACATAAGTGACAGATCATAACATGAAAAGCATGACACGCATGTCAGGAGCGGCATGATTTACATGCCACGGTCTTGGTGCTCTCCTGGTCGTTTCGTTAATGGGATGTATAAGGAAATTTGTATACCCCAACATGACTGCATGTCGAACATAAATGACAGGTAATAACATGAAAATCATGACGCGCATGTCATGAGCGACATGATTTACATGCCACGGTCTTGGTGATCTCCTGGCCGTTTCATTAATGGGACGTATACAAAAATTGGTATGCCAAAACATGACTGCATGACGAACACAAATGAGAGGTCATAACATGAAAATCGTGACATGCATACCATGAGCGACATGATTTACATGCCAAGAGCTTCGTTAATGGGATGTACACGAAAATTGGCATGCCACAACATGACTGCATGACGAACATAAATGACAGGTTATAATATGAAAATAATGGCATGTATGTCATGAGCGACATGATTTACATGTCACGGTCTTGGTGCTCTCCTGGCCGTTTCGTTAATGGGTTGTGTACGAAAATTGGTATGCCACAACATGACTGCATGACGAACATAAATGACAGGTCACAACATGAAAATCATGGAATGCACGTCATGAGCGACATGATTTACATGCCACACGTTCCATTAACGGGATGTACACGAAAATTAGCATGCACCAACATGACTGCATCACGAAGATAAATGACAGGTGATAACATAAAAATCACGACGTGCATGTCATGAGCGACATGATTTACATGCCACGGACTAGGTGCTCTCCTGGCCGTTTCATTAGTGGTATGTGTAAGAATACCGCTATGGCACAACAAGACTGCATGACAATCATAAATGACAGGTCATAACGTGAAAATTGTGACATGCATAACATGAGCGGCATGATTTACATGCCACGCGTTTCGTTAATGGGCTGTATACCAAAATTGCTACGGCGCAACACGACTACATGACGAACGTAAATGACAGGCCATAACATCGGAATCATGACGTGCGTGTGTGCCTCCAGCGGCATGGTTTACATTCCACAGTCTTGATGCTCTTCGGCCGTTTCGTTAACTTCATAGGTACCAAACTCTGTATAGCGAGAAAACAATGCAAATACATTTTACGTTCCTGTGCGTGCTTCGCATTTCCTTGATTCCCACTGCACGTGGGATCTGCCAATTTTTTAGCACCTCATGAGCCAATACAAAAGTGCGACGAGTGGGTTTTTCGGTAATTACGAGTGGAATGAAAGCACGAGATTGTGTGGATGAGGAGCACACGATTCGAAACTCGAGAGGACCACTCGATTTTCGCTGCGATGCCTGGCAGTACTCCTAGGTGTTTGATCTAATGTACTATGATCATGGAGGGAAATGGGGATGTCTAGAAACTTGCATCATGATTAAAATGAACCACACCCTGTATTCTTTGCCCCACCGCATTTGCAATATCGCTTGCCAGCGCCCCTTTTTGAGTATTGTAAAGTGCTGCCTTCAAGCTGTTTCAGCGACTGCGATCTTTCCATTATGAAAAGCATGGAGCCAGTTGTACAATGAGGTTCGAAGGTGGCGTCTCTTTATTTAAAAACAGAGCTCTCTGAAGAAGGCGGAGAATGAATTTAGGTTATACGTAAGGGAATGATCTAACCATCGCCTGTAAAAGGTGCTTATAGACTGCGAAAAAACGAGGCCATAGAACTTCGCGGGAGTGAAACCCGAACAGAAATATTTCCATTACTTATCCACATGACGAACGCCTCATCGCTAAATCATCCCCATATCATGTATGTCCCCTTAAGTATTTCGCACTGTTGCAATAATATTTCATTGTCAGATGTGAGCAGCTTCGTCACTTACTCTCTTTTAATTTCTCAGTACCGTTTGTGCGCCATTTTAAGTGATGGACCCTTCCCAGCCTCTGGTATGTCATTTACCGTCCACTTGAGGATCTCGTGCGTACGTGCGTGTGTGCGTGTGTGTGTGTGTGCACGCGAGATGAGTGTGGGTGTGCTTTCATTCGAAGGCATCTTATAGCATCATGACCTCTGGAGCGCCACCAATGGCTGAGTGGCTGATTACGGACTTGTTTCTTATCTCGTATACTACAGGCATATGCTGTGGCAGCGGTCATATTTCACTGGGGGCGAAGCTGAAGCACAAAGAAAAACGATTCATATTTTCACTAATCTCGACAGCGACGCTTTGCTTGCTGCGAGGCTATCATGTGATCACAAAGATTTCCATAGGTGTCGTTTAAACTACTATCGTATTTCCTCTTTACCCTAAGTACTGCCGTATAGTTTAAGCGCATACTACCGCTATTGCAGTCCTTCTCGCTAAGGCACGTAGAAAATCTTTATCTACGAAATATCTTGTATATATATATATATGTAACGAAAGGGAAGGGGTCAAGGGTTCGCTTTTTATTTGTTAGAAACAAGTTAATGAAACAACAAACATTGAAGCCTTGGAAAGCATAGGGGAAGTTATTCCAATTCGTAATTATGGTATTCTGATATATATATATATATATATATATATATATATAGCGTTAGCCGAAGGTGATGAACTGAAACAGATATTTACAAACAGACGGGTGTCGTCCGCCATTTATTCTACACCTTCCAGAAAGCTTCTTCGCCCCTCGTTTCTTCTCTGACGCCACGGGCGCAGACCGCTTCGCTCTCCCGGTCTTGATTGTTGACACCTCCTGGTGTGATATTTAAAGACGTTCCTGATAGAAGCGCTTTCTGTTGCCAGATAGTCTTCAATATACAACGTTGCGAAGCCTTTCTGGTCCCTTGAGAGGGTCCATATAACTTATCCTGAGAACTCCTGATTCCTTTCCGCACGAAAACGTAGTCTCCCGGTTGTATCTCCGGTATGTCGCTACTATGTCTTTGGGCGAAGTTTTTCTTCATTCTCTTCTTATATGCATCTTGCTGTTTCGCGGTTTTCATGCTCTCAGAAAGCGTCAAATTTTGCACAATGCCCAATTCGCGCTCCGCTGGAAGTATCGGTACCGTCCCTGAAGCCGCAAAATAAGGACTGCAGCCAAGGCCACTTGTGTATGAACGGTTGTGATGTCTCAAAGAGGCTTCTAGACAGCACTTCCAGCCACCTGGAAGTTCGGATACATCTTGATGTACTGCTTCGTGTCTCCTATAGCGCGCTTAGCAAGGTCATTAGCAGCTGGGTGGTATGGCGAAGAGAACTTTATTACCACCCGATGATATTTTGCTTACCTTGCAAGCTTCGTGCTCCTAAATGCAGGTCTGTTATCACACACAAGTGTCTTTGCGTGTCAAAAACCGTCAGCTTTCAGGAGCGCCACGACGCCTTTGGCGTCTTCTTTCCCAGCTCTGGCCATAACTATCCTCGTAGATTCATCAATAGCCAGCAGAAAAGCTTGAGTCTTGTTTACCCCATCCGCTTTTTTTCTGAGCTCCGCGAACTCGAAATGCACAACTTCAAACGGGACGCTAAAATGCTCCGTAGTTCTCATTACGTCTGTGGGTCGTTTGAACTTGACTTTGTTCGTTTGGCACTCATGACACGTACGGATGTAGGTTCTTACATTGTCCTTCATACCTGGCCAGGTAAATCTCTTCAGTAGTTTGTTGTACGTGCGTGAAAAACCGTCATATCCACCTGACTCAAGGCTGTCATGGTAAAGATGTAGTATTTTGGAAATCATTGTCGGTGGAACTTGATATCTCCCATTGGCAAACTTCACATCCTCGGTTCGTTCCCACAGCTTTGAGCGATTAATCTGTTGAGCGCTTTCAGCTCTGTTCGGCACCAGCACTCTAGACAACGCGTCAGCATCAGTGAGTAGAGGGCCTGGGCGATGGGAAATGAAGTTGAACTGCTGGAGATAATTTACCCATCTAGCTATGCGGCCTCTCGGTTCTGTCATGCCAAGGAGGTAAGTTAGTGCTTGGTGGTCGGTTAAAATGACAAAACTTCGCTCATTCTAGATATCTTCGAAAATATTCCACAGCTTTAACTACAGCCAGGGCTTCTTTTTCTGTTGTTGAGTAGTTAACTTCGGCTGGCTTCAACGTGTAGCTGTAGTACCCTAAGACATAGTGCTTTTTGCACAGATCTAATGGCTTCTGATACTGAACCGCTCCGGTCGCATAAAATACGGCATGTGTATTGAGCACGAAAGGCAATGAGAAATCCGCCATTCGAAGTACAGGCTTAGGCGATATTATTTTCACGACTTCGGAGTAAGTGCTTTCGCAGTCCTCATCAAACTTGTATGGTACGCCTTTCTTAGTCGAGCGTGTGAGACACCTCGTTTTGACGGCATAATCTTTAATGAAGGACCGGAAGTGTCCGGCTAGACCCGGAAAAACACGCAGTGAATGCACGTCATAGGGCTACACTAGTTTGGAGATTCTTTCCACCGAATCTTGCTTCGTGCTTTTGTGCAGCCGTCAAAATCTCTTCCGACGAACACTACCTTTTCTTGCAAGAAGGCACTTTTCTTAAAGTTCACCTTGAGATGTGCAATTCTCGGAGCCTCCAAAACTAGAGACAGGTGATTCTGATGTTCCTCCTTTGTTTTCGAATAAACGATTACGTCGTCGATATAAACGTTGCAAATTATGCCCAAATACGGCTTCAGCGTTTGATTCATAATTTTCTGAAACCATTCTGGCGAGTTTTACCACCCGAAGGATAGTCTGTTGTATTCATATAAGTCGAAAGGTGTAATGAACGCGGTGTAGCTCCTCGTTTCTTCCGTCAGTGGAATTTGCCAGAAACCCTTGCACAGGTCTTATCAAGAGAACCACCGGCAACCGGCGGTTTCGTCAATAATGTCATCGATTCTTGGCATTCGATATGGTATCAGCTCTATGGTATCAGTTTATACCCCTGTAGTCCGTGCAAAGACCGTCTTCTTTCGGGGCAATAGTAATTGGCGATGCAAATGGCGAAACCGATGGTCGAATAATGCCAGCATCTACCAGCGCTTGTAGCTCTGCTTTCAACCATACCTTGTTTTCTCGGGTCATATTATGTGAGCTTCTTCGAGCAACAGTTTTGTCTGCGAGGTTGAAAGGAACTTCATGAGATTTAATCGCAGGGGGGGTAGTTGCCTATGCAGAAAAGCTCTGCGTATTTAGTTTGCATGTCTGCCTCACAGTAAATTTGCCTTGGGAGTGTCAGCGGCTTTTTCTCATACTTCCTGGTTAATTCATCTTCAATTAGAACACTGTCGTCCCAGTAAACCTTCATTTTCAACTTCTTCATATCAGGGCGAGATAACAGGAAGTCGTAAGTGACATATTTCATCTATACGTCGGTTATCAACCGACACATACGTTGGTTGATAACCGACGTATATATTGGCTTCATTATGTACGCACTTTTGCTAGGGAACGCACTTTTGCTAGGGAAAGCACGCGTGCGTGCGTTTCTGCACATGCCTATCTGCTTTCATGGACCAAACCGTTCACGGTTGTTCGCGTATGGTCTGCGTTTCTTTTTCTATCCTCCATTATTCTTGAAACTCCGCGTAGTGACGACGATCCTTTGCATTGTACTGGTGGCCGACCGCGCAGATAGCAACCTGTTCCCCCCCCCCCCCCCCCCTCGCTTCTCTGCAATCCGCCCCACTGCGGGAGTTGCAGAGGCACAGACTAAGGCGACAGAGGTGCGAGTGTTTCCTAACGAGGGCTCGCAATCTACCGTCTGATGACCTCGCCCACAAGTTCGGTGTATTATGGAGGCGCCATACAGACGCAGACGTCGTCTTGCACTGGCCTTTGGCTCTCAGACGCACCCCTGTATCCTAAACCCCCTTTTTTGTGAGCTATCCCCTTGCCTTCCCCACCCCATTATGCATGTTCGTGAAGCGCACTTAAAAGCCATGCGCCCATGAAAAACTTTCGCTTTTGAAAAAGGCTGGTCTCAGCGGAAACGTCGGAACAATACCAATGAATATGTTTGTCACAGCGACTTTGTCATCGTATATATATATATATATATATATATATATATATATATATATAATATCTGCTCCGTAGACACGAATCTTTTTCTGTGTGCCGTATGAAAGCCTTCCGCTTTTTTTCCCCCACACGCTAAATGTCTAATAAGCTCAAGTTGTTTCTGCATAAGCCCGAACTCTTCAGACGCGTCGTCATTTAGATACATTGAGCCCTTAGTAGATCAGCCCAAAGAGTATATAACGAACACTGCACTTGAGACAGCGCGTCTATTTAGCAATAAAGGCCAATCCATCTAAATAAGGCATAGAACAAAGTATAGGCTTCATGGACGGCTCACTGCAATATCCTGCATAATTTCTTGTCAATGGTGCGCGCAATAATCGTCCTTAAAAATATATGAGGTGGTGGTTGCGATCACTACTACCAATAACTAAAATGCAACGCAAAACAGATCAAAATACCGACCATACACTGCGCAGCTTTCCGCATTTGAGACAGCTCAAAAGGCATCTATTTTATCCTACCCCAAGTCTTACTATCCAAAACTTTTTCGCTACGGTTGCCCAATAGGCTTTCCCGATTCGCGCAGGCCCAAGCTTATTCGGCAAGCGCCAGTGGACATTACGTCGATGTGTACAACAGAAATAAAGGAACCAACGCATGGCGGTGCAGTTAAAAGAAAACGTAAACGGCAATCATCAGAGAGGCTTACATTGTCATGAAACATTAAAAATTTATCCGTGGCAACAAAACACTCGCAGCACAGTTTGTTTCCAAGCGGCGATATTGCTCGTAAGAGGGCTCCGGACCACTCTTAGGATTTCCCCTTAGCTATGCTGTTTTTGCATATATTTTCGCTTCGCGAATTCACTTATGAGCACTGTTCGCTTACGTAATAACTGCATCACCGTCTCTGATATATCAATGGACAAGCGCAGCGCGCACTAGAATATCGGCCAATTTGAGAACCACCTCCTCTTACAATTGTTTGGCCTCAGAATTGCACTTTCGCTGAAAAGAATTTCTCTTGCGGGAAATTTCAAGCGTCAAAAATTCTAGAGCGCACACAAAAGGGCGGAGCGTCATGGCTTTCTGTCCTCCACGTGGGTGCGGCCAGCTGTTATAACGGACTCCCGCTCGGGAGTCCTTACAGTAGCTCCTCAGGATTCAATAAAGTTCATTGTATGTCTGTCTGTCTGCCTGTAAGCGGAAAATTGTTCGCAAGTCAGTTTTACAGGCTCCAGGCTATTTCCGGCCCCAGGCTTTTTAAGAGATAAAACGAGGCTTACGCTTGGCTAATCCGCAGCTGTCTGAGTTATGGCACTCGTGAACATACCGGAATTTCAGGGATATGGAGCCTAAAAAGAGGTTGTGTGAAACATCAATAAAATAAGCTTGGCTGATCCTCCTGAGACAAGAATTTACATAACACTGCACCGAAAGGGGTCGCATGAGAAACAGTTACATATTTATAGTACATAAAGAAGAACTTGCCAATTGCCATCAGTGTTCCTCTGGTATGACACCGTTTCACGTGGATGTACCCGCGCTAACGCCTGCAGGCACACATCGTCCATCCAAACGGCTGCCGTCCATAACCGTAACTAACCCCTTGTGGTAACTGAAGTAGCTTACTTGCCACCTGGACATAGTGGATGATAAATCCCGCACGACAACGGATTCAATAGGTGCCCACTTGTGCGACATACCCGTCAAGTTCGTTGCGTTTGCGGAGCTTAACACAGTTTATTTTTTTCAGTGCCATTGCCTTCGAAGTTTTATCCAGTCAACAGCTGGTACAAGTGGGATAGGCACTATGCTAACGATGACGTGGCACGCGATCATATGACGTTAAATACTAACCGAGTAGCCATGTAATCACGGAGTGTAATCCCTGTGTGTGGAGGCTCCGGTGTGTTTGGAACACCGAAGCGATCACTAGGTGCTCGCCAGTGCATCCTTCGTTACTTCGCTTCACCGCTTTTAGATAGCGGTACCGTGCCACGATATCTAGGTGTCTCGATGCGCGCGCAGAGGCAAAAGAGGCCGTCGATAGAAAGCGAGGCTGATAAACGTCAACACAAGGCGCGTTCTAATAAAAAAATGGCTGTTATATTTCCTTGAGTTTCATGTGTGTAGAATTTAACGCGCCACTTTCGACATCTCAAATCTTGGAGTTAAAAAGTCACCTGAGGAGAAGATTACAGACAAATCTTCTTCTGTGGTGGACTAATCAGCTGGACTGCCATTAATATGGCTGTCCGGAAAGCCCTATGAGAGAGAGAAAGAGAAGTGACTTTATTTGCACCCGTCGAATAAATGACGGGGTAGAGGCGTCAGCCAAACCCACACTCATCTTCCCTAACCGTCGACCAGGATCCCTTGGGACGCGGCGGCGGTCAGGGCGAGATCGATAGCTTGCCGTTAAGCATTTTCTTCTTCGTTGAGTAGCAAGGTCTCCCAGGGTTCTCTGCATCTATGTGGCTCATTAAAACTAGGACAGGTCCAAACCATGTGGACTAAGTCCGCTGTACCATCACAATGCCTACACCGAGGGCTATAGACCGAGGGATGCCAATACCCCTGTTTGCAGCTTTATCCACTTAACTTCATCAAAGAACAAAATCGTAAGTTTAGGGGTGTACAAAACCTTGGAAGAGCTCATTAAAACGGAGACAGTATCGCAATATCAGAGACTGCTGCGCACTCAGACTGCTAGAAGGATCCGGGAGCGGCTTGGGTTCTAGCCCCAGGCATGTTCCAAGCAGACAGGAAAAGTCCCACCGCGAGTCAGGGACAGGCTGAGAATACTCCCGTTGCCCAAGAATATGCACCCGGTGCATCACGAGGGCAGGCGAAAGGACAGAGCTGAGGCGTTGCAGAAAACCCTGAAAGGCAGGCAGGATGTGATTTACACGGACGCGGCCGAATACAAGCAACGCAAAGTATACGCAGCCGTAATTACACGTGAAAACGCAGGCCCTGCCTCGTGCTGCAGCGTCAGATATTTAGGAGCAACGGAGGCGGAAGAAGTCGCCATTGCGCTGGCTTTGACTCAAAAGAATGTGAGAGTTATTGTTAGTGATTCAAACTCTGCAATCAGAAATTTTGATGCGGGCAGGATCTCCGCCGCAGCTGTACACATATGAGCCGTCGGACAACCCCCGGCGGAGCAGGTTTCGCTAATCTGGACACCGGTTCATCAGGGTTTGCGAGGGAACGAGACGACACATCCAAGAGAGGAACCCCTACAGACCGCTGACGAACTGAGCACTTTTCACGAA
>CM023484.1:105816723-105853488 GCA_013339685.2 Hyalomma asiaticum | reverse complement strand
AAGGGCGCGAGCGTGCCATATGCAGCACACTACAGTAGTGCCGCTTTCACGCCCAGAGTCGATCATCATCGTCATCAGCCTGGTTAGGTCCACTGCAGGACGAAGGCCTCTCCCAAGGATTTCCAATCCACCCTATCCTGAGCGATTTGGATCCGCTTCATTGCCCGCAAACTTTTTAATTTCATCGCTTCATCTAACCTTCTGCCTGCCTCTATTGCGTTTTCCCTCTCTTGGTATCCATTCCGTTGCTCTTATTGTCCATCTGTTATCTTTCCTCTTCATGACATGTCCTGCCCAGGTCCAATTCTTTCTTTTAATTGATATAATAATATCGGCTACTCCTGTCTGTTCTCTGATCCATTCCGCTCGTCTTTTATCTCTTAGCATTACCCCTATCATTTTTCTTTACATCGCACGTTGCGTGCTCCTTAGTTTCATCTCTAGTTTTTTTCCTTATCCTCCATGTTTCTGCACCGTGCCGTTAGTACTGGTAGACTGCAGTGATTGAATACTTTTCGCTTTAGAGATAGCGGTAAGTTTCGAGTCATGATTTCGTAATGCCTTCCGAATGCGCTCCAGCCCATCCTTAATCTGCGGAGAATTTCCTTTTCATGAGTAGGAGTTCCTGTTACTAACTGTCCCAGGTATACGTATTCGTTTACAAATTGTAAAAGTTCATTGTTGATTTTAAATTCCTGTTCCTTAGCTGGGCTATTAAGCATAACTTTGGTCTTTTACCTATTCATTTTTATTCCAATTTTAATACTTTCCCTGTTTAGGTCACCAATCATGTTTTCTAGTTCGTCTCCATGATTGCTAAAGAGCACAATGTCGTCTGCAAATCATAAATTGCTTCGATATTCTCTGTCTGTTCGAAATCCTTTTTCTTCCCAGTCTAGATGTTAAAGGACTTCCTCTACACATGCAGTGAATAGCATCGGGGATATCGTATCTCCCTGCCTCACACCTCTCCCGATCGGGATTTCTCTGCTTCTCTCATGTAGGAGTGGTGTGGCTGTGCAATCTTTGTATATGTTGTTGATGGTTTTCACGTATGCGCCAGGTACCATTTGTCGACGTAGAGCTTCTAGAACTGCTTACATTTCTATGAGTCGAATGATTTCTCGTAGTCGATAAACGCCATATAAAGAGGTTTGTTATTTTCCGCGTACTTCTCAATTACTAGCTTGATAGCATGGCTGTGGTCCATTGTCGAGCAACCTTTCCTAAAACCAGCTTGTTCTCTCGGTTGGTTAAAGTCGAGTGTTTCTCCTATCCTCGTAGAAATTACTTTCGTAAATAGCTTGTATATTACTGCGAGTAGGCTAATTGGTCCTGTAATTCTTTAACTCCTTTATGTCACCTTTCTTGTGGATTAGGGATTATATTAGCATTTTTCCAACTGCGCGGTACACTACATGCCTTGATACATTTCGTGAAGAGCGATGAAGGTTGTTCAATTACAATACCTCTTCCGTCTTTGATCAAGTCGGCTGTTATACCATCTTCGATGATAATGCGCACAATTACGTAAGTACTCTCCTAAATGGGAACTTATCAGGTGCGACGAAAGCAGGACTCTCACCTTCGATAACAGCATGGCTAATAGTTCACTGGTGAAAACCTGAGCACATAGCTTTCTAAATGTTTCATTCAATTTTAGATTATACCGCCTGTATTATTTCCTTGACCTATACGTTCACTGGGGGTTGAGTGACGTCTAGAGAATCTAGCAAGAAGAAAAAAAAAAATGTGACTCAAACATTAAGGGTGTACATGAGAATGTGTCGATGTAAGCGTATTTAGCAGTTCATCGCACACCATGTCCATAAATACAGCTCGCCTACCAAAAGAAATAACGTAGGAAGCGACGTGTTTGTATTACCACGTTATCTCTACGGACCACGCATTTGAGCTGGCGAAGCTGTTTGTTTTCATACAATGGCGTTCTTTTTATTAGAAGGCGGAAAACGAGTAATTTTGTGGTATATTGTCCAAAAGAAGACATCAAAATGTGCTCGTGAAGTTCTCGGATGTTTACGGCTTGCCAATTGGCTGGTATCGCTGTCCCGTTGTCATATATATTGTGGGCCATCCTGTCACAAAACACCCCGCACTGATATAAAACAAAAGTGAACGACCAATCGTGGTAACTGGTGCCGCACTTGGACGCGTCAGATCTCATCGCCTCACCTTCGATACCGTGGATACCTTCGTTACTTTCAAACAGCGGCGTCGCCTCGTGGCGTTGCAGCGCACAAACATGTCCAGTTTGTTTCTTAATGGGAAAGCGTACGCATGCGCCGCGGAATTCTCAGTGGGAGTGTGGTCAGAACCGTCGAAAAAGGTCATTCATTATTATCTGAAAAAAAAAACAGCAACAACTCCCCTCCCAACACATCATTTCCTTACTTTAATGCAGAGCTTTTTGCGACGTTGACACGGCATTGAATATTAACAAAGCTTGGATAGAGCATCCGCGTGAAGCTCCATATTTTTGATGTCGGCTAGTGCAACACTCTTATTTCTCGGAACAGCGAGTCCATCGAATACCAAGTGTTATCATTTCAAGTTAATTCGCATCGGGAATAGTGCTGCATATTTTGTTCCACAATTGCATTATATGCGTGTTTCCATTAACTTTTTGTCATGATTCTTTCTACCTACTTCCTGATATTGAGGTGCAAAGAAAGCAATCAAACTTCCCTTACAGGAAACTGAAGTGGCTGCATCTGGAGGCACAGGCACTAGTACTGGTGATACCACTGGTAACAAGGTAAATTTTCTACAAACACTGTGCCCATTTTTCACCTGCATTTTGTCATCAGTGTTGTCGCGCAGCGCCATGGTGTATATGTGATTTTCATCAGGAGGGCATGCAGCTCATCCCTGCTTGCGCACCAGCGTCTCGACAAAAATATTGAGGCAAGCGTATCTTACTACAGGTTCCGCAGCGGCACTTAGCTGTATTTAAGAAAGCACATTGTGCAACATGTGTCATTAGATTTGTACAAAAGCTTTAGCGGGCCGATTATAACCACCATGTATTTGCGACTGCTTGTAAGCTTTGCCTGCGTTTCAGGTGCAACACACTTTTTCCATTTGGCTTCCCACGTGATGGTAGGGAATTTTGTTGTCGTAAAAGCTTAGCGTACCTGAAGCACATGTACTGCGTAAATATATAGTAGCCTATTCAATACAAAGGAGCCAGGCCTGCGCGGAACCGCAGGACAGTGACCGCGTGAGCTGGAGGAGCGACCTTCTTAGAGAACATTTTAAACGCTTGAGGAAACTAGTGGCGGTGGTCGTCCGATATAAATCAGCAACCGTTGCCGCTAGCGCTGCGTAAAGCGATTAACGGGATGCGTGCAGCGCTACCGATGACAGTTGCTGATTTAGATCGGACGACCACGGCCTTTTTCACAGCCATGTCGCTTTTAATCGGTGGTATGCCCGGCTAAATGCGGCGTTAGTTCGTACACGGAAAGTTTGAGAGCACTGCAACCGCGGACGCGCAAGCCGCTATGCCACGTGGTATTTTTTGTATTTCGCGGGCATCTGCAGCAAGCTGGAAAACACTAATTTTATGAATAGATAGAAAGTTGGAAACTTTTTAACTGGGCATTTGACAGACCACGCTACAAGCTTTACATAGGAATTATTTGCCTAACTTTGTTGCTTCCGAAGTTAATTAATCAATCTCGCCTAATTAACCAATTAAGTGGAACACAAAAAATAGTCTGACTCACTCCATGCGAAAGTAAGAAAAGTGCATTTGGTCGCGTTGTCGTAGGGTGCATCGGCATATTTTTAAACCCTGGCTAAAGATAGCTGGGGAACCCTGTATAGACGTTTCCATCGGCACTCTCGCACCGGCGAGCCGGAACCTGTTTTTGTCGTCTGCTAGCGCGCGGGAGACGGCTCTCCCCCCCTTCCTCGGGATGGTTGTTGCTCCGAGCCGCCCATACGTTTTGCCGTCCTTGCATGGTGCGCGCGCTGTTTTTCGCTCACTAGAGCGATTTAAAATGTCCCTAAGAACAGCCTATCAACAGGGCACCACTGCATTGTTTACTGTTGCACCTACAACCAGAAGAAAAGAAATGCTGCACGTAAACATCTTTGCGGCAAGCACAACGTTGCGCAGGAGTGCGGCTGCGCTCTCACTGACGTACTCATGCCAAACGCCGCACCGCTCACGTTTCCACGTGGCCTAACGATGGTGTCGCCAGCAACCCTCTCAACCCTAGTCAGTGCCGTTCTTAGCATATGGTACGAAGTTCCCAGATTTCTCCTTTAGTTCCCTCTCCCTACTCGATCAGCTTCAACCATGAGAGCTAAACGCATTTCAAGGTACTAGCAAGGCACGGAGTTTTAGTACGGACATTCCTTTTTCGTCTTTTTTTGTTGCGCTTGTCCTTGCTGCTGTAGCCACCGGCCTGTGCTACGAGCTTTTCACTTCCTCTGACTTTCAGCCTGTAGAAGCAGCCGAGAAACGGTCTGTCTTCTTCTTATGTGAGCCGCTGTACGCGCATTCCCGGAACCTTTGTCGTTTGTTGGAGGCAGGCTCTACGCTTCTCTCTCAGCAGTCCCTACTTTGTCTTTGTAATGTGTGCCGGTACTTTTCTTTTACAAATGTATACTTTAAGGGCTAAGGCGTTTACTCTAGCGTGTTTGAGAGGCCATCCACCTAGGTAATAGAAAAATCAGGCAGAGCGAAAAAGCGTGCCAGTCGGTCCTGCGCAGAGCAAACCAGGTGGCCGTGTTTTGTTGAACGGCAAACGTGCTTCAGCACTTGCCGTGAAGCGGATGCTTCCCGCAAAAAAAAAAAAGAAAGAAATCGTGAGCTCACAGAAGTCGATAATGCACCAAGCTGCGAAAACGGACACGAAATAATGCTTCTTAACCATGACTGCGATACATGGGCAAACCGATCAGAACAAGAAAAATCCAGGTCTCACGTACCGTGGGAGCCGACAGTTAAGCCAAGATGCCAAGCGAGATTTGTATGTATTAGCAAATTTATTCATCACTGAGAAAGTCGGAACACAGTAGCCAACAAAGATGAAGGAACTCCAGCCAAGAGTAGCTATGCTATAGATGGTTTTAATTAACTGAGTAAATGCCGCACATATGTCATGTCTTATACATCATGCCACAACATTTTTACGATGTTATGCACACAGATATATGTGCGGCATATACTGACCTACTTTATCATACCTCGTTAAATTTTACTTGCCTTAGTATCAGTGTCCGAACGCCGTTGCACTACTTCTTGAGTTTGTCTTCATGTTGAGTCATGATCATATCGAGCCACAATCATGTTGTGCCATGAACATGATTATAACATATCACATCCCTCGAGCTGTACCTTTCGTTTGACACCCATCTTAACCCCCTAAAGCTTTCGTGCTGTCATAGTCATGTCGTGCCTTGACCATATCACGTCATGAAAACGACTATAACTCATACCGCATCTTCACCTGTACCTTTCGTTTTACAACCTGTATCGACCCCCTTTCATAGCTTTTTGCATAATGATGCTCATGTCATGTAATTGATGTCATGAACATGATTGTAACTTATATCGCATCCGTCGAGCTGTACCTTTCGTTTGGCGCCCATCTTAATCACCCTTCCTTCAATTCTCGCTCTAGTCATGCGCATCTCATCCCATGTATTTTATGTCATCAACATGACTAACTCATATCGCGTCTCTCGATCTATATCTTTCGTTTGACAGCCATCGTGACCTCCTTCCTTTACAGTTATTTTCGCAGAGTCATGTTCATGACATGAGCATGTCATGAACATGACATGCTCATGCATGCCGCCATTTATTTCTAGGTGTCGTTTTTTGTAATATTTTTCCATAATTTTGGAACCACCTTCTTTTGGGACACTCTGACTGCAACATTAAGGTTACTCTAAGTGAGACATTAAGGCTCTCGCCTTAATGAGTGGAACCATTGTTAGCAAAAGCAACAGTATTCCTATTATGAGGCGAGTCATCTTACAACAGTAACACACACACACACACAAAAGAAAAAGAGAGGCGACACGGTTTCCGCGGTTTCCCAGTTCTACTGCTACCAACCGGCCCCGCTGATCCCAGCCTCTTCCCGCGCAGTAAGACGCAAAACAATGCGGATGGCAACTGTCTTGCTAATCAGTCAGACCCCACATACTCACAAATGAACCTACCTACTGATTCTACGATGTTTACGAAGAGCGAAAGCAAGATCTTGCTGAAACACACACAACGAATGCACGCGCCCGGACGGAGAGCTCGGCGAGCAAACAGCCAAAAATGGCGCCGCCGCTAGACGTCGCTAGCGGCAATTTCATGGCGGCGCCCAGTAGGGCCCTATTGGAAAGGTCTATATGTCATATAATGCGCATGCGCATTATTCTTTCGCACCATGTGCCTCCTGAGCTGACAAAACAAAGTGTCATGGCTGCGCGGAACCGCAGGACAGTGACAGCGTAAGTTGGAAGAGCGACCTTTTTAGCGGCCATTTTAAGCGCTTGAGAAAACTAGTGAAAGTAGAGGTGGTAGGTATCCCCTGCGCCATAACTCTCATCATTTCGCCAAGTAGGGTAGTACCCACAACGCCATAATTACTGCATTTACGTGCTCGCTCTCATAATATTTGTTAATCATGCTCTGACTAGGGTCTGAGCATGTTTTTTAAAGCCTTATTTCCGTACGGCTAGGTTGAGAAAGTTATAAAGCAGATGCATTGTAAACATACTGTTGCGGTTGCCAAGGTGCCAGCCCAGAGATCCCCCACCGTGAAAAGAATGTCAACGTGCAAAGCCCAAAACGACATATATTTGTTTCGTAAAACCAAAATAAATTTAGAGCATGGCTTGTTGATGTGTCATTAAAGGTGCGGACACTTTTGGATGTTTCTGCGTAGCTTAGAAGACAGTCTTGTTAAGAACACAGTGATGAAGCATAAATTCGAATACATCTTGCTACCGAACTAGTATACAGAAGAGATGAGCTTAAACAACGGTGTCAATGTAAATATATACATATGCGCGAGTGAGCATTTCAGTGTCCAGCTTGTATTGAAAAACCGATGGTGCCTGCAAGCATGATCATGCTTGACAAATGACTGCGGTAGTCCATTCCCTTGGCAAACACAGATAACGTTAAGGTCTACACCGCTTTTGGACCGCAAGCACCATTGCCACGGTGCGCTCTTGCAGTCGACAGTCGACGCTTTTCTGCTCTGTTTTTGGTGTGCAGGGCCAATTTCTGCGCACCTTATTTTCGCGCCGATAGTCGCCGAATTGATTCCCGGCAGTGGCGGCTCCATATCAATGGAGGCGAAATGTTGAGGCCCGTGTACTGTGCGATGTCAGCGCACGTTATAGAGTGAACACCAGGTGGTCGAAATTTCCGCTGCCCTCCGCCACGGCGCCTGTCGTTTGGGACATAACACTTGTTTTGGGACATAACACTGAAAACCACTTAATCAATCTAATTTTCATTTCTGTAATTAGAAATAAATGGCATAGACGGAAAGCGGTCATTGAAAAGTCAAGGCAACAAGCTGTAACTTTTGATCTAATCATTATTTGGAGGTATAGGTAGGGTAGAATCAGACTCGTGAGACGGTTTTGACCGATCGAGCTCATTACGTTTGCTAAATAATTACATTGGGAGAGAAGCCAATAAATTTTATTGCGATAGCAATTATATGGACGGTCTCGTCTGGTTTCTGCGGTCCCCGTCGTCATGAACCGTATATGTATAATTATGTATATTTATATAAAAATCCCAAAGAAAAATAATTCAGATAAATGCTTCCGAAGAGCGGAATCGAACCAATAACCTCTCGCTCCGCAGCGCGTGGCGCTAACCACTACGCCACAAAGAGCAGATCCTTCGGTGGCTAACGGCGAGCCTTATATACACACCCTTTACCGCTGGAAGGACTCAGAGACGGCAGGCGCTTATAAGCGTTTCTTCATTACCAGCGAGATGGCGCGATGAGCGCAACGGCCGGCTTTGCAGCAGGAGCGCTGTTCAAACTGAGAGTATCCATTGTGACAGCTTATTCGCGCTCGTTCGGTGTATATCTGTGCGTTCGTTTCGTGCGTGCTTCACTTGATAGCTTCGCGCTCATCTTCTGTTTGTTCATTTAGGGGCCTCCTTTGAGCTCGAGGTACGCGCTGGAAATTTCAAGCTGCCTCCACGCTCTTCGCGTTGCGGTCCCGCTTTGTTACTATCGCATTCATTGCTTCGCCCTTGCGGCGAAACTGTGACTTTTTAATCAAACGCGGACAGTAAAAACGAATCATTAGGAAACCGCGACAGGTGTTATGGTGAAAAATTATGGGTGTATATAGCAAATGTATATGCCAAAAAGCGCGATAGAAGCAATGATCTTGACTACAGGTTACCGTAGCCATACATTATAATTCAGTGCGCAATATTGGGCGAGTTTATTACAATGTTACGCTGTTTAAATATGAATTCATAACACAATCGTTCATTCTCCCCTGCTACACCTTACAATGGAAGTTGCAGTAAAAGTTGTGCAATTTTAGTACGTTTAATTAAAAGTGACGCATATACTTGGTCTAGCTAAAGGATGCGTTCTCTTTAGTTGCTCGCTTGTTTACACCGTCATCAGAAACCTCACCACAGCAGCTTATAAAGCAACTAAATGTTAGTTGTTCCCGGTTTATTCTCAAATAATGTCTGCGCTTCCGATCCTGGCTAATTTTAGTGTCGTGTTTCCCACTCAGAACAAAGGTGGCAGGAAAAAGGACAAGGGCGGCTCAAGGAAAAAAAGGCCAAGAGGCCACAAAAACAAAAGGAATGAGACCCTTGTGCTTACGCAGAAGATTGGAAGCAACTGGGACAAGGGGGAACCACAGAGTGATTAATGTAAGTGCATCGATTTCAATTTAATCTTACTGCAAGTCTTACGAGTAAAGCTGAGTAAGGGCTTTCATTCCGGTAACGTACACAGAACCCTCCATATGTGACAATGACAAAGGTAATCGCATGTGCCTTCACACTTGCTGTGATGTTCAGATCGAATTCTAGTGAAGTCGGCAGCACTTGCCCACATCACCACTAGGCCACGTGGATTTTTTAGACACTTCTCGCGAAGTATCGCATACATTTCTGCAAAATTCTTGCGGAGGGGAGGGCCAACAGTTAACGCTTTAGCCTTCAGAAAACGATTAGGAGGATGCTCGAAGGAACGTCGAATATCTAAGGTAGCAGTCGCGAGCAATTTAATGTGGTTGAAATGAAAAGACTAATTTCGCAAAGTTGGGTCGGCATGGGCGCACGCTTAATCGAAGTGTGACGCGAAGGTGCTGCAAGAGACCGCAGCGTCTTATTGATTGAAACTGAGTAGACGTAGCAATGTGGCCAAAGAGTACGTGCTCGAACACTTCCTACCTCCGCACTGTCACTTCAAGCAGAATCGCTCCCAAGATTTCCGATGCGAACGCAGTACTGTAACGCTATGGCACTCCGCCTCTAACGGTCAAACTCTAATAGCCCGACATTTTTTATTAAACACTGTTAAACCTTATGCAATTTTTACTTATGTGGCAAGTTGAACATTACGGCGACATGCGTGTTGTTCACGAAAAGCATGATAGACAGCCTCGGCTTTTAACAGGTTTAGGAAACGTTAAAGAATTAGACCATGTAATATGCACTGCATATAGAATATCTATTCATGTATCAAGTTGGTTACTTGAAATTTCATCTTTCTTGCAGTGTACAGACGACTACGATTGTCCTCCACCATGTACCTGCATGATGCAATCACAGCAATCTAACCTATGTGCCATCATTGCAGATCCTGATCCTACTTACGACGATTATTATTAACGTAAGAAGCCTCATGCGCCTGCGAAAAATAAATACTTTGTTATTGTACAAAGAAAATGCAAAACAAAACGTAATCACGGTATTGTGTTTTTGACAAGTGTGGACAACCGGGTTTCTTAGTGCATCATAAATGGCAGTTCGAGCGCAGTAATGACTAGGCCGAATTTTTTTGAGCGTCTGTATATTTGTGCATGTCTGCACTTTAACCGAATTACAGGCCGCGTTCACGCTTGGAAACTTCCGACCGTGCCAGCAGATGTGATCACATCGCCGACAGACCAGAAAAGTTTATGCAGCACGATAATATGCTCAAATTTTCGCCCACCTCCCTCGGGCGCGTAGACGATGGCAGCTTCGGGACGCCAGCTTCTTTTGCACCATGAATAATGATAGAGTGCATTGTTCTCGCGAATCTATTGCTGTAGATAACTCAGAACACAAATACAAAGCAAATGCATGCGAAAGAACTCAGGTTGAAGGCTACACAGCGCATAAACACATGGTAATTTCGACACGCATCGCCACCACCATCTTCGGGTGGTGGTGAGTGAAAACCTTTCTATTTCAGATAATTAACCTGAGTGTTGCTCTGTATTATTCCATGTGTTGTGTGAATGAATGAGTATGGGCAATACGCAAGCCAGATTCCTGGATTCAAGAAGACGGACGAGACTGTCCCTGGACCTTGTTGCGGCGTAATTTAAACTGTGCCACGTCTCGCTACCGAACACTATTATTCGAGGAGTGTAGTCAACCTGAAAACGACTCGACAATTGGTGGAATTGCGGGGCACCTTTCAAGACCCGAAAGCTGGAACTACGTAACCGGACAATTCATTCAAAAACTACCATGCCTGAAGACGCTGGGCCTTCCAATCCTCCCCAGGCATCGCCATCGCCTGCAGCCTGTTCAGCGACACATTCCCATATTTAGTGGGACTGACGATCAGGACGTGGACGATTGGCTGTCAACGTAGGACAGAACCAGCGCGCTTAACAAGTGGAATGACGTCGACAAGCTCATTTACGTCCTGTTTTACCTCTCTGGTGTCGCGAGTTTTTGTTCGGAACCACTAATCCGACTGTTCCACTTGGGTGCAATTTAGAACGAGGTTTCCTGAAGTCTTCAGCGGTCCTGCCGTGCACCAGCTTCTTGCCTAAAAACAGATGCGCAGTCACGTCCAACAAAGTGCGAAAATGTAGTGGACCTTTGCCGACACCTTAATCCGTGCATGACCGAAGATGAAAACGTAAAGAACGTCATAAAAGGCACAGAGGATGACGCCTTCCAAATACTATTGGCAAGGAACTGTCGGATCGTCATAGATATATATATATATATGCGCTTTACCAAATCTACAAAGAGCTGCGCGAACAACGGCTTTCAATACGGCGCGCTCTCTCTACGGACGGTGTGAAGCTGTGGGGGAGAGTAATGTTGCTGCTTCAAGCAATCCACCACTCTTCGACCAAATCAAGCAGTTTATTCGAGAGGAAGTCGCACGTTAACTTTCTCTTCTGCCAACCGCGCAAGCGTCTGAGTCGATTTTGTCGCCCGACCTCCGTCAGCTTATACACGGACAAGTCGCCGTCGTCCTTGCGCTTACTGAATAGCAACCCTCAGTGGCAGCTCCGCTTACGTGCGCTGCCGTTGTCGCCAGGCAGAGACCTTCATCTGCACCTGCGCAATACGCGCCTACAAGCGCCTTCTGTTCACCACCGCCCGCGGCTGTAAAATACACCCCAACGAGCACCTGCTATCCATCACCGCAGCCCCTTCGCCTGGCTCGGCCTCCGTTTCGTATTGTGAAACTGTCGCGCACCCAAGACAACAAGCCAATATGTTTCTCAGGTGGCACCGCCGGTCACGTAGGACGGTTCTGCCGCCAGCGCCCTTGGTATCCCTCAGACTCTTAGAGGCCACAAAGCGACGGCGTAGGCTCCCCTTACCTTCCTGCTGCTGCCGCTCCCCGCTTCGAAGCTTTGTGTCACAGATCTCGGGAGCGTATGCAGAGCGTGGGAAGAAGAGACACGTTTGACGACGATAGCATTTTCGGCACGGCAAATTAATTTATGAACAGCACACGGCAAACCAAAAAATGAGCAATATATATACAGACAGAAAACTAATACAGAAAATGAACTGACAATACTTTTGAATTCTCGTTTCGGCGCTGTTCGTAGTCCTAAGCCTGGCCACACTGACTCCGCCGACGCTGTCGCGATGCACAAATGGAGCGTTCTTACTGGGGTTGGCACTGTCCTTGTCGCTGCAAAGTCCGATGTTGGTCTGGAAATCCTTTGGGCGCCTCCAAGTAGTTGCTGTCCTCTTTTACGTCAGCTGGAAGAAGCCGCTTGCTTCCGTAGTCATCGCCCGGTCTCAGTTGCTGACGTGTCGCATAGAGATGGGCAAAGCGGCTCACTTGAATGAGCGGCTGGAACGGCTCAGCTCACTGTAGTGAACTGGTTCATTTCAACGGCTCACCGGGTGCTAGGGAAAGCGCTCTGGCGCGAGGAGTGAACGGGACTGGCCTCAGTGGAGGACGGCGGTTCCGCTGCCTTGTTGTGCCCCCGCCCGCGATCGCGTCCGCGGTTTGCCCATGACACCGGGGGAACCAATGAACATAGGTCGCCTCTTCGCGGTGTGCCTTCGGCGCATTCACTATTTTTCTCGTGTCACTACTGCAAGAGGCCGGAGCGTCAGAGGGATTGGTTCTTAGAGGAGATTGGTTCGATTTTGTAGTATATGCTCACTAACACGGCAAGGGGGATGGGAGGGGGGGCTAGAGAATCGCGTTGCTGGTCAGCGGTGGGCGCGCTAGCTGCTAGCGCCCTTTGCTGACACTCTTGGCTCTGGCAGTAGTGACACGAGCAAAATAGTGAGAGCGCAGAAGGCGCTCCGCGAAGCGGCGACCTATATGTTAACTGGCCCCTCAGTAACACGGGCAAACCACAGCCATCCCGGCCGTGGAAACTTCCGCCACAAACACGACGGTTAACTTGAGCTTCCTCCGGCGGGCACCCGCGGAGGAAGCTGAAGGCGAGAAGGTTTCGACTCTTGCGAGCAATGGCGGGCGGGCATTTGCTTTCTTGCACTGCCAATAGATGGCGCGAAAGTCGCACTCAGCAGAAGGCCCTGCGTACGTACCACGAAATGCTCATTGAGGGAAAGAAAGCACGGCTCACTGAGCGAGAGAGAACCGCCTCCCGCTCTCCCAAAGAGCCGCCGCTGACATTTACTGAGCCGCCGCAGATCACTCGCTCCTCAGACAGAGCCACTCAAAAGATCTGGCTCACTCCTGAGTGGCCCATCTCTGTCACGTCCTTCGAGGGTTAGGCCTAGGGACTAAGTACGAGCTCGGTCATCCGCTCGAAGTGGTGACGTGTCGTACCGGTGAATTGCTCCTGGCCGACATTCAAAGGGGGATTGTTGGCGGTGCGTCCGGAACCGTCGGCTGCAGCACCTCCGAGGAGCCTCGCCCAAACGCGTCTGAGGTACACGGCTACGCTACGGAGTACCAGCGTCCCGGGCTCCCGAGCTGAACACCCGCTGCTTCCGTCGACAGAGTGGAGCTGCCGATGCGTCCTTCTTCGGCCGTAGCCACGCAGACAATCCCCTTGCTCAGCGCTGCTGCGCCTTTTCCGCATCTCGTCTCACGCGCCACGAGCACTCATGCTGTTTCAAGTTTCAACAGCGGACGGTCTTCGCCTTCGTCGTCTCGGCCGTGCCGCTTGCCTTTGACTAATGACACTTCGCCTCCTCGTTGCCGTCGGTCCCCATCTTCCCGTCGACGTTCTCTACCCACTAATTCGACGCTTTGTAGCCGTACAAGAGGAAAAGTTCCGGAGGCGAGAACTGCTATCTCAGGGGACTCTTCAAGCCCTCATTTATTCCCTGTGAACGTTATTCAAGTTTATACCGGGAGGCACAGTATCAGTTATTTCCGACCAGCTTCGCCTTAAACCACGAAAAGTCGCGACGCCCTTTCTTGCAGTTTCCTTAGGACATGCAAGGGCACAGCCGTTTGAACTCCTGGAAACGTGCACAGTCCGTGTAGTCC
The DNA here is from genome assembly GCA_013339685.2 of Hyalomma asiaticum. NCBI lineage: Eukaryota > Metazoa > Arthropoda > Arachnida > Ixodida > Ixodidae > Hyalomma > Hyalomma asiaticum. Next base: position 105,839,554 of record CM023484.1, on the reverse strand, counting down.
TAGCGGGTGCTCTATACAACATTGAGTTCATCGTCCTGTCGCGTTGTTGTCATGCAGTGTTAATATAATGGGACTTCCTGTCCCGTCATGTAGTTATCGATTGCGCCCATGAAGACTTGCGTTGTTTCCCTTCGCCACTGCAATCTTTTTGAAGATTCCTCACAGGCTTCTGCGCGAGTATGTGTTTCCGCCGACACTAAGATTCCTCCGTTCTCCCTCTTCTCTGTTCCCGTTTTCTACGCTACGTTTGCCGACACCACAGTTCTTTTCACGCCGTCTGCTGTTGCTACTCGCAGTCATCGCATCTTAGTTCTGTTTCCTCTTCTGAACATTCTACAGAGTTCCAGCGAACTTTTCGTTTCGAACCTTTTGTCCTGCAAGCTTTCATCACAACGAGTGTTTCGGCTATGGTGCAGAACTTGACGAACGCGTGTTTCTACGATGTGCCTGACGAGCCGGCATCTCTGCAGGTTGACACCATTGATATTCCAGTCTGAGACAGCGCTGTCATGTGAAGGAATATTCTCGCGCTCCATGCATTGCAACTTTACTCTGAGCCAACAGGCGCAGATTGTTGACCTCCTCAACCGCTTTCGTCCCTCATTCGACCTGCAGCAAGCGCCCTTAGGCCGTTCTACAACAGATGTCCATCACATCGACACGGGTGACCACGCACCACTACGCAAAAAGCCTTATCGTGTCTCTGCGTCAAAGCGCCACGTAATAGACGAGCACGTCCGATACATGCTCAATACGTGCTCAAATGCGGCATCACAGAACCCTCGCATGATCCTTGAGCTTCACCTTTAGTGCTGGTCGAAAAGACAGACGCGACAATGCGTTTTTGCGTGGCCCTTCGGCGACTCAATAAGGTAACACGCAAGCACGTCTATCCTCTTCCACGAGTTGACGACGCGTTAGACTGCCTCAAGGCGCCGAATTCTATTCAGGTTTGCGCTCCGGTTATTGGCAAACTCCGGTTGCCGCCAGAAAACAGCCTTCATTACACCTGGTGGTTTATATGAGTTTACCGTGATGTCTTTTGGCCTGTGCAATGCGCCCGCCACATTTGAAAGAATGATTGACAGTATCCTGCGTGGCCTCAAGTGGCACATCTGTCTTCGTTATATCGACTATATTGTCATTTTTTCCTTTCCCATCTACTTCGCCTTCAAAGCGTCTTCATATGCATCGGTGCTGCTGGCCTGCAGTTCAGTTTGAAGAAGTGCCGCTTCTCTGCATGGCATCTTATCATCTGTAAGGGGTTCATGGGCCCAGCAACTCGGACGAGAGGCGCAAGGACGCTAGACATGGCAAAACGCTTTATGACGCCTCAGCGATAGACGAAGCACAGTACACAACTAGACATACAAATTACATAACAACTAACGTGACACTAAAGTTCACTAACAAAGACGGCACCGCAGCGCACCAACGCCGCCGTCCTCCGATGCACACTCATGTTCTCGCAGCACCGGACGCCTGGACGTAACGTGTAGCGCTTCTGCAGCCGAAGACCACTCACTCGTGCCGTTCCGGCGAACATGCGCGCCGGGCAGCCTGTTCAGTTGGCCTTGCCGTGCTTGCAGTTGGGTACGTCGTTGGTGATCCCCCGAGGCGAACTTGACATGCTTCGGAAGCCGTAGGCCACTCACAGTGCCGTCGCGACGAACACGGGCGCCTGAAAGCAGGGTGACTTCGACCTTCAGGCCTTTCAAGCTCGCTTGTCATCGGTGCTTGCGTCGGGATCCTCTTCGAAGGTGCGGGCCGCTGCCTGGGACCAATACGTCGACCACGCGGCGTGATGGCGCCCACATGGTCTGAATGCCCAGCACACAGGCCCGGACCAACCTCTCCTATCGAACACACGGCGATTGTTTTGTTTTGGCCTGGCAGACTCGATGAGCCCACGAGGGGGGATCGGCCATGAATCGCGCGGCGGGAGGAAGGTGACAGGAACAACAACAAGCTGTTGTTGTTGTTGTGGCCTCTATAGTTGGCACATACCCACGAGGGGGATTGGCCACACTACAAGTAATGATGTAAAGAGCAGGTAATGATGTAAAGAGCAGTCCAGGGCCGAAATCTTAGAAAAAAAATAAAAAGACAGGAAGACAAGCGATTACCACCTGACAACGTCGTCGTCTTCTTCTCCAACCTTTAGGTGGCAGTAGACGCCGTAACCGAAACCAATTCACCACACATCCTAGGCCACGTTGTTTCAAAAGATGGCGTGCTCCCTCATCGAGCGAAACTCCTAGCTGTTGCAGAGTTCCCACGACCAAGGACGCTGAAGGAATTTCGTAGCTTCATCGGACTGTTTTCCTATACGATGTTTCATCCGGCACTTCGCCACTGAAATAGCACCTTTGGCGCAGCTTCCTCGCACTGCCAGGAAACTTTCGGCTTGGTCACCAGATTGTGATGTCGCTTTCACAACCTTGCGTTGCCTACTGATGTCGCCGCCAATCCTGCGCCATTTCGACCCAAGTGCAATGACAGAGATACACACGGACGCCAGCGGCGTCGGTCTTGGCGCTGTTCTTGCTCAACAAAGGGCTGGCTTCGATAAGTACGTGTTCGCTTTTGCGAGTCGCGCACTAACAAAAGCTAAGAACAACTATTCAGTTACGAAAAAGAATGTTCGGCTATAATATGGGCTATAACTAAATTCCGTCCCTACCTATACAGACGCCCATTCGACGTTATAACCGACCAGCATTCCCTGTGCTGGCTGTCTTTAAAAGAAACTACCGGCCGCCTCGCTCGACGGGCGTTTCGCCTACAAGAGTACAACATTCGCGTGCTGCACCGTTCTGGCAGAAAACACTAGGACGCAGACGCCCTGTCCCATTCCCCAGTCACAGACGTGACTGATACCCGGACGAGATCATTACCCCACTCCTCGCTCAGTGTCACTAACATGCTGGTGGAGCAGAATAAGTACCCATGAATAGTTTCGATGCTTAATTGCCTCTTCCAACCGTCGACGTCCGCACCCGATCATGCCTTCCGTCTCCAAGCCTACCACTTCGCCGTTCGCGATGGTCTCCTGTACCGCTGTAACTAGCTTACGGCTGGTCGAAAGTGGTTGCTGCTCATCCCTCGACATATACGTTCCGACATCTATGCGGCATTTCATGGTGGGCCACAATGTGCGCACGCGGGTGTTGTTAAAACATGCACACGCCTAAGTTTTCGATACTGCTGGCGCGGGGTTTACCGCTTCGTGCACCATTATGTACGCTCTTGCCTCGCTTGTCAACGGCGCAAAGACCCTCCTCGTTGTTCACCCGCTCCACTGTAACCTTTGCCTTGCCGAGGACGTCCTTTCGACCACTTCGGCGTAGATCGTCATGGACCGCAGCCAAGCGTTTCAGCACGCGACGCTGGGTAATCGTGGCCATCGACCATCTTACGAGCTATGCGGAAACTTCAGCCCTGTCCAGTGCCTGTGCCCACGATATTGCTTGGTTTGTCATCCGCCGCGTCGCACTTCGCAATGGATCCCCGAGGGATTTACAAAGTGACAGAGGCCGCGTTTTTCTATACGACATCATTGAAACTTTCCTAAGAAATGACGCACAGTTAACTGCACCACTGCTTGTCACCGATCCCGAGCTGTGAGGCATGCGACGCAATCGTCGGGAAGATTTCCAAGAACCGAAGTGTCAATTCCCCGAAAATAATCCTATGAAAGGTTGCACAATTGAGTTTAGGTCCCTTCGGTGCACTAGCAATATGCCAGCATGGTTCAAAGACCGTGTAAGAGCCAAAAGTGATGAAATAAAGCAAATATATTCTCATCAAACAGGCAGTTACACAGAAGCGTGCACAAACATGGCTCTTGACAATACAAACACAGATGGGCTACATTACACGAAACCAACTACAAACGTACAAGTTCATGCATTATAATAAAGAATAAAACACAAGAGTAATATTCACCAAAGTCACTCGAAGTGCCTTCTCGACATGAAGCTTGCAGGCAGGGCTCGTCGATTGGCTCGCGCAGCATCGTCGTTCACTTCTTTCGTCTTGTCACTGAGTCACATACAAGTAAATCTTTCGCTGACGACCCGTGGTCGACTTTTATATTGCCTTCGGCCGCCGTTCCCGAAGTTTCAGCGCGGGTCACGTGATCTAAGCACGCGCAAAAGTGAGTGAAACTTCTTGATAAAACCGGAATCTTCACCTCTTGGACCGCAACAATTCACTGCACCACTTCGTATCGCCAGATCCTCTTTCTCTCTCACATGTGATGATTGATTGTGGTTCGGTTTACGAAAGGACGCTGATTTCTGCAGCCCATATCGGGAGCATGGCTATGCGTCCGTAGTGGAAGGGGAAAGGGACTGAAAGAGATTCGGAGAGAAAAGCCGTAGTGGAGGGATCCGAAAATTTCGACCACCTGGGGTTCTTTAACGTGCACTGACAAGGCACAGTACACGGGGCTCTGGCATTTTCGCCTCCATGTCGCGACGAGCGTCGGTACGCACCCTCCGCCAGCCGCCTCTCTCTTTCTCCTTTTGACTTACGCGCCTTGATGCAGTGACTCACTGCTGCGTTCCACAGATTTCTGCCGTGTTCTGGAACCTTGCCGTCTCGACTTGGGCCAGCTGCTTCGTGACCTTGGGCGCCTCTTCGGCACGTGCCGGTTTTCTTTCGTTGTGCGTTTTTCGGTGCTGCCTCTAACTTGACGCCGTGTTTTTCAACGAAATGGCCACTATTTTGTGACACTACTGCGTATCTTCCGCAAACTAATGGGATGTGTGAGCGCTTTAATCATAACTTTTGGGACAGGTTGGCCATGTACGTCGTCCCTGGCGAAAGCCGTTGGGACCATGTTCTGCCCTCTGACGTATGCTTCTAATGCAGCCACGCAGACCAACACTGGATTTTCTCCCTTCTTCCTTCTATACGGACTCGAGCCTACCTGCACACTGCGCACCATCCTTCCATACAGCCCCGACACCACAGAATCTACTACCATCTCGGAAGCTGATTCACACGCGGAAGAGTGTCACGGACTCGCCCGTATGTTCACTTACCAAGACCAGTAGTGCCAGAAGCACCATCGAGACACCTCCGCCACCCCTACAGCGTACGCCCCTGGTTCCTTAGTATGGCATTGGATGCGAGCCCCCAGCCGTGGACTGTCTCCCATACTAGCCCCTAAATGCCACGGTCCTTACCTTGTAATCAAACAGACGTCTCCTATTAACTGTACCGTCGAGCCACTTCAGCCACCTTCGGATAAGCGCCGTCTAGCCAGCAAAATCGTACTTGAAGAGCGTCTGAAGCCGTACTATGATCCGCCTGTACTATCCTACCCGTAGGTCACCGGACCGGCTTCTTTTTCCCGGGAGGAGATGAAACAGTACTGTGAATGAATGACTAGTGGGCAATGGGCAACCCAGTTTCCTCGATTTAAGAAGACGACGACGTGGCTGTTCCTGGACCTTGTCAGCTTTTTGTTTTATATCTTTTTATTCTTGATCACAGTACGTAAGAACCAATCTCCATAGCGTTCGCTTCTCTTTTTTGACAAGTAGATACCGTCAGTCTTCTGAGGAAACAATTCCTTTAACATAAATTTGATTACTAAATTTATATAACAAAATTTTTGTATTTTTATTAGTAGTCCGCTCCCACTCAAAACTGTTTTTCGGTTCATGGCCGATCCCCCAGAGTGGGTTGCGCCAGCGTATCCAAGGACCAACAACAACAACCTTATTGCGGTGCAACTTGAAATGTGCCACCTGTCGGCACTGAATACTACTATTCGAGGAGTGTAGTCAACCTGAGCACTCCTCGACGCCTGCGGGAGTGGTCGGGCCCTATTCCTGGAAGCCAGCGGAGTTCGTCGTCGCCCAAGTCGGCCCGAGAGCGCGCCACTAACGTAGAGCAGCCAAGGTAGAGCAGCCGGACAGGTACTCCTCCCACACCTCTATAGTTAGGATGGGGAAGGGGGATGAGAAAGGAAGTGGGTTGGCAGGGCACGAGGCAACGACGTGGTAGGCGTCGGCGAGGACCTGGTACGTGCAGCAGTTGCCATGGGTTTCCGGCAGAAAGCACCTGGCGACAGGCGGACTGAGAAAGGTGTGCGTTAGGAGGCGGCGAAGTAGTCGTTCATCCGCTTTCTCCAGACAACACGCGAGCGCCGGGTCGAGGTTGCGCGAAGCTAGGTAATAGTCGAGAATTTCGCGAAAGCGCGTCAGATTCGTATTCCCAGATTCCATCGGGAGGCAAGGGCAGCGGCCAGGATCAGAGAAGTGCGGACAGCGGCATTCGCCGCCTCATTGCCAGGCAGGCTCGACTGGCCTGGCGTCCATAGTATGGATACTGGTCGATGGTTGAAGCTCCAAGAGGCTGCCCGAAGCAGGAAAGCTACCAGCGGGGCGATGAAACGATGTGAAGCCGTGTCTTTACTTTCCGTGGCAGTGCCGCCTGCTTGCGTTACTCGCCCAACGCATACACCCAGACGCCAGGGACAAGTCCAGGACACGACGCCAATATTCAGAAGAGCCCTTGTGCTCTCTTGTTTCACGGGGCTCATCTTATTACAGACTTTTGCCACGCTGACACTGAAAGACCTTGGTCAGGGATGAGATCACCGACATGTCGCGCGATGCCTCGGGAACAGAAAAAGCGCTCTTCGCGCCGATCGGCCTGTGACCGATTTTCGTCACCGGAAAAATAGTTATCACGTCATGAGCCTGTCAGAACGCGGGATTGCTACGCTCCATCACACAGGTTCCTTTCAGCATTGTCGAGGCCAAAGGCCTCTTTAGGCATTGTACGAACCCATTTTTTTCGGACCGAGCCCAGCCCGGTTCCGAAAGTAGAACGCAGCAGCCCGGCCTGATGTTTCCAAAGATGTCCCGTACCAGGCCCGGACCCGACGTACTTGGGCCCTGCTTGACCGCGCCAGTAAGTCCTTAAACATGTGCAAAGGAGCTTGGCGGTTATGTTGAAAGTACTATATATTGCCACCTGCGTGTAGTGGGTCGAGGACACTACTGGCGCTAGCTGCGGAGAAGAACGAAATAATGAACGAAATGGCGGAAAGCTTGGCGAGGGCGTCTCTTAGTGGTCCAATTGTCCCAATACTTCCGGCATCAGTGCTCATAACTGCTGCAAGATTTAGGAGAAGGGCGATAAGGCAGGAATGTAGTAATTCCTTATTGACTAATCTAAATGACTATCGACACCTCTTATTCCCTTGGAATAGAAATGCATTCCTCTCCAGAAAACTAGAAGTTATCTTTACGCAATTACGCTGTCGCATTCCAAAACTAAAGTTTTATATGCCCAGAGCTGGTCTGGCCCCATCGCCTTTGTGTCCATATTGCGGCGAAGACGAATCTATCGAACATTATTTTTTAAAATGCACTCGTTTATCCTCATTAAGAAAACACACTTTAGAAGATTCTTTTCATAGGGTTGGGTTTCAATTCACCGTCTCTAATATTCTGCCTTTGGGAGCCTCCTCATCAGGACATTGCCACAGGGATGTGTGCTCTACTGTTTAAAAATTCATAATTGATTCAGGTCGGTTGTTTGAAAATTCATACTTTTCACTGTTCATTTTATCCTGATTATTCGATTCTGATTGGTATTCTATAGTACTTCAGGCTTAACTCTTTGAACTTCTGACATCTTGGCCAATCCCCCAGGGTGGGTATGTGCCAGATTTGAGGAAACAACAACAATCTTCTCTGCTAGAGAAGCAGGGGGGTTCATGGCCGATCCCCCAGAGTGGGTTGCGCCAAGGTACCCAACCAACCAACCAACCAGCCCCGACGGACACGTCTTGCCGAAGCTAGCCCCTCAGCTACCACTAAAGTCCCCCAAGTACGCCTGGAAACTCGTGACAGCTGGTGGAGGTGCTAGGTCCCCATCGCGGATGGCTCCAGGGAGCCACACTACAAGCCCAGTACCAATCAACACTTCTGTGCACCGGGCCAGCCGCAGAATCAGAAGACTGCCTTCTGAAATCGACGATACGGTTGCTGCCACTTCAACAGGTATGATCAGTGCTGCCGTTCAATACACCCCAACCGGTATGAAAAGCACGGGGTCGAACGCTTGAAAGCCCACGGGTCCCGGCGACGTTCCGCGGCACAGTTTTCGAAGACGTCGAAGACTGGTTGGCCGACTTTGAGCGCGTGGCCGGTTTGAATCAGTGGGACGATGCGGCAAAACTTAGATACGTGTACTTTTATCTGGAGGATGGAGCGCGCACCTGGTTTCAAAACCATGAGGAGCAACTGACGTCGTGGCCCGAATTTGGCCGCCTGAACCTGGAGAGTCATTAGTGCTGATCGCCACGAACGAGCGGAACGAGCGATCCAAGCCCGCGTGCAGTTGACCAATGAAACAGCGACCACATATGTCGAAGACATGACACGCCTCTTCAGACGAGCTGACCCAAGAATGGCAGAGTGCACCAGAGTGCACCGCGGTGAACGAAAGTATACGTCAGCGCTGTAGGCGTGCCTTTCAATCCCACGTTACGCACACAGCTAGGCATGTCGCGTATTTGATCCTACTTCGAGCACTTGGCTGCTCATCAAACAGTTCGGCATAGGCAATTTTCTAGGTTATTACGTCGCATGAAACCGATTCCCGCATGCGCGTTATCTGCTGGATCTTTGAAAATAGCACCCATTGAAGTGCGGCCGCTGTGGCCGGGATTTGATCCGGAGATCTCAAACGTAGTTAGGCAAAGCCCCGGCGGCCGCCCTCCCGCGGCTTGACATTCTATATATTGAATAACCAGTTTTGTGAGTACGTTGATCAATTACTTCAAAACGCTCGTTTCGTTTTGCAGTGCACTGAATACCAAGATTGTCCGCTCAACTGCATCTGCATGATGTATTCACAGAACACGAGTTACTGCGCGCAAATAAAAGATGAGGTTTACGATATCGATACGGCACAACTTTGACACCATGTAACGTTGAAGTTTGAGCTTGAAAAATAAATGTTGTGTTCTTGTCCACTACAGGAATTCCTAAGATGTGAGCTCTATGTCGTGAGCTGCGTGTTGAGAAACACTGTGCTGACGTCGTATATACGTCGTATTTACCACTCTTGCAGGGGCTTAGAATAAAAAAAAATAGGAACATAAACACCATGGAGATCAAAATAACCCACACTACTCCACGCTATAAGTGAGAACTTACATAGCTTTAGCAGAGAAGCCAAGCCTGTTTTCATAAGTGTGCTATATTGACACATACACTTATTTTCCTTTCTTTCACCGGGACTTCCTTGGGCATTGTCTTTTTCGGGACTCGCGGTAACGGTCGGTGCAGCCCGCGTTCAAAAGTGCATGGAGGTTTGCGAATGGTACCGTTTGTTCTACGTACCTTCCATGCCCTACGCCTATGTCCTAGTATGCTACAGATCTTTCGCGAGAGTCACTCCAACAGCGTAAGCCAACGTACGGACAGCCTCGTCCTCACTTGAAAGGATGGCAGCAGAACACTTCAACCCAATTGGCGTGAATATATGCAGAACGCTGTAAAGGGAACCAATCGTGAATTGGCGGTTCTTTGCAGCGTCACGTGAACTAGATGATGTGGCACAACGGAATCCCTTCTGGAGATGATTCATATAGATATCTTAGAGCCGTACGGTCATATCCGTATCGGCTCGCCTGTATCGACTAGGTAGTGTAGTGGTTACCGCGCTTGACTGCTGACCAAAAAGATGCGGCTTTGATTCCGGCCAGGGTGATCGCATTTTCGATGGAGGCTTAAGTACGGCCCCTCTCCTCTGCTTTATCAGTGGCCGCTAAAGAGCCGCAGGCGATCCGGACCCCTCCACTACGCACGCTTCGCAACTCATATCGTGGTCTTCACACGTATAACCCCCAGATCTATGAGTTCCGGGGCTTTCACATTGCGAGAAACATTTTGCTTGGTCAACTGTTTGTTATTAAAAGGTAGATTTTATCCAAATTTAGCTCTAACTTTCTCGACCGTTTTCCTTCGAATTTCTGCAATAATTTAATTGGTTGATATTTTACGACGCTACTACAATCATACCGTCTCTATTTGATAAGTGGTTCACCTCACTTATGGAATAGATTACTTTCCGAATAATCGGATCGCTTACTTTTGGTGTAAGGCAGCACGCGTCAAACAGCGGTTGTGCTCTCTGGTACACTTACCCTCCGCAAACAAAGGAAACAGACTACTGTACGCGTCGGAGTTGACGACGAGTATGTCAGAGTATTTATAGGCTCGGAAACCAGGCTAAAGTATTTATTCGTTAGTGTAATTTGCCGCTGCTTCCTCCTGCCGATGAACAGAATGCGTTAGAAGAACGGCAATGGTGGCGCCAGGCAGATGTACTTTTGCTTCATGAATATGGAACTGCCAATAAACCTATAATGCGAGGCGAGGTCAATCTCTATGGCGCAATAGTGAAACTGGACAAGCTTCGTGTGCACCACTGCTCTCATAGGGGATTTATTGATTTGATTTCTGGGGTTTCACTTCCCAAAACGAAGATATGATTATGAGAGCTGCCGTAGTGGAAACTTCGACCGGAAACTCCGGAAACTTCGACCATCAAGGATTCTTTAATGTGCACTGATATCGCACAGTACACGGGCATCAACATTTCGCCTACATTTAAACGCAGCCGCAGCCGGGATTCGATCCCGCAAACTTCGGATCTGCAGCCGCGTGCCATAGCCGCCAGACATCCGTGGCGCGATGTGCTCTCATAGGGGAGGCGTTCCTGATATCCTTTATGTATTTACCTCGGTGAGCTTATTCGAACCCGGCCGCTGTGGTGGCGTTAGCGATGGAGGCGGTAATGGTAGAGGCCCGTCTCCATCGAGCCTCTAGTGAGTGTTGTCAGTCCATGTTAAAGGGCCCCTAAACCGCCCAAAGGTCAAATTTAGTTGCGGTGTTGTTCTGTGCCGGTGTCCGAAACGAACGCGTAGCCGCAAGAATTTTTCGAAACGGTGCCGAAATCACGGAGTTATATGCGTGTGATTACTAAAACGTGGCTCTTGTTTCCCTCTCTCCTGCGCCGAATCGGCCGCTTGCCGGTGCCACCACCTCGCCTAGAGCTCCTCCGAATATCACGTGACATACATCGCCGATGACGCGCAGTCCACTTCCGGTTGACGCGCCTGCGCCAGGCTCCCGAGTTCTGTTGTTGCTGTGCCAACGCTCTGTACTAGCGCTATCCGTCACGTTCTGACAGCTACTGTAGTTTCTAGTCGGCTGTACCTGACCTGCACCAGCGTAGCGTAGCGCAGTTACGAATTCACAAGCGTGCACACGCGAACACCAGCCGAACGACACACGTCGAGCAAAAACAAACAGGCAGGGAGCGCGTGCATTTGCTAGCAGACTAACCGGAAGTCGAAGTTCTCCTTCGACCAATCAGCGGAGCTCGGACTCTTCTGACGTCACCAAAAACCACAATGCCGTCGCGGCTAACTTTGGCATGCTGGAAATGGCCGGCGAGGCGCACGGCAATGTTTTTCGAGTTTGGGGCGCGGCGGCGGCGTTTAGCGCTGCCGCATTTGACATCGTTCATCGTGGCGCCATTATCCACTTCACACGCATGTCAAATTGAAATGTTCAAAAAAATGTCGGGGGTGGTTTAGGGGTCCTTTAAAGAATACCAGGTGGTCAAAACTTAAGAGCCCACCACTACTGCTTTCTCTCCTTTCTATCTCTTTCAGTCCCTTTCCCTTAGCCCATTGGCGCTTAGTCATCCTCCCGACATGAGTTGTACAAATTAGCATCCTCAACTGAACGACAGTCGTCATGGCTTGTCTCTGTGTTGTGGGTATCACTGACAATGTAATATCGGGCCATTGTCACACAAGCCATTGTCACATTTTTCATTTGTACGTAGAGAAATATAATTTCAGAAAAGCGTATGGTACGGAGTATTTGTCTTTCTTTTTTTAATGGCGTTAAGCTAGAGTTGCACACAGTTGGCAGGAAGATTATTCTATTGTCTGATGCAATGACCGTGTTGTCTGGCGGAGAGGCAACTGACACGACGAAGACATATTTTTTTACGTGAATGCGTTTTGTCACCTTGACTCTCATCTACTCTTTCTAACAAAAAGTGTTAACTACGCAAGAATCCACCTGACCTTTAGGCGCCATCCTATTGGAGCGATAATACCACATTATCAGAGGCTTGTCAGCATCACCGACATGACCTGTACCACTGTCGCGATGACTAGGAAAAGAACCTTGAGCGGCTAATACTGCGTCAAGAGTGTGTAAACATATTGTTTATTTATCCTTTCCTGTTTATAATTTACCCTAATTTTCAGGTTTGATACCTCTTTCTAAAAGCACTCAATCGTTCGCCAACTCCCCATAGTGGGTGTGTGCCACGATAAGGTGAACCCGGAAAAGAACAAGGATGAAGGCTGCGCCCGTACCACACGCCATTCCTGGGTATTCTGCTGAGGTGCACCAATACCGAACGTCCCCCAGTGCCACAGCCATTGCGCTCGACTTGCCCTCTGGTCACACTGCCACTCTAGCAGAAAAGAAATACGCACCCTTCTGTGTCTCGGAAGTGACAGCGGCAGGTCCCGCGTCACCTGCCAGTCGTCCGCTCCTACGGTCTCTGACTGCTTGCTGGATGGGCTCCGTGTGCCTGGGCACGGTCATCGGCTACCCGGAGTCAGCATGGAAGTCACTGAAGGGAGAACCTCATTTCGCCGACATTGATCCGTTCTGGTATGGGCCCTTGTTTGGTTTAGCATAGGTAGATTGCAAGCCAGGTTCCCGTAGGCGAGGAGGAGGCTGATAAAACTGTGCGTCGATAGCCGAGGTAGTAGAGTAGCTATGATGCTCGGTTGCTGGCCTGAAGGACGCAGGTTAGATAGCGCCCGCGGTGGTCACATTTTCGACGAAGAAGAAAATGTAAGAAATGGTTTGCTTTGTTAGACAATGTTATAAGAAAATGCTTTGCATTCTCAGTGCACGTAAAGATTCTGCAGTGGCCGTAAATTTCGTGGCCCACTACTACGGCGTACTTGATATTGACATCTTAAGTTTGGCACGTAAATATCCAGCACACAGAAGTGCGCACTGACACACAACAGCTGCATTGCTGTGTCAGTGCAGCTGTCAGTGACGACGACGCCGAGAAAAAAAAAAAGCAAAGGGCACTCCAGGATGGTGTCATGCGCAAGAAACAGACACAAAGCCGGTAACCGAGTGAAGAGCTTTTTTATTATTACAAGCATGGAAGAAAGGAAACTCGGAGGCGGCTTCAGGTGATTCCGCTAGCCTTCGCAAGCCAGCAACCTCTGACATCTTGTGCGCTTTACCTCTCGGCTAGGACTAGGCCCGCATTGTTGTATTGTCGCTTGAACGTGTATTAATCTACCGCATGCCCATTCCTTGACTAAGACCTGTTTCCCGTAATTCTCTCCTTTACTATCCTTTTACGGTCAAAATTTTCTGTACTTCAAGATTGTCAAATGGCCAGGTATCTTGGTGCTTTTCCTATCTCGATGTTTCGAAGCAGCGGAATGTACGCATAGGCGTTGCCCCCTCGGGAACTAAGACGGTGTGTGGAAAATCGAAATCAGAACAGTGCAGTAACATCGTCACACTAAATACGACACACAGAATGTTTCTATCATAATTTGCTCCTCCATACGTAAAACAGCTTTGTAACGATACAAGTTCACGAGTAGGAAGCAAATTGAATTGAATTGAATTGAATTGAAATTTATTCCGCAACAGGACATGTTACGAGGAGGGCAGGTAAAAGCTGTAAGAACAGCTTGAGGATCCCTGACCCCCAGGTACACAGGGTAGCACAGAGGACGTGCGGCTAAGTACAACCAAATAAAAAGTGTTTCACAATGTGCATTAAAAAGCAAAAAAACAAAACAAAAGGGAAGATTACAATACAGTCATAAAAAAACAAAATGAAAGATTACAATGCAGGCATAAAAAAAGGTAGTCACGAGATTCACATCATACAAACACAGATCGCAGCTGTTTTGGTGATATGCTGGATATGTCAATGTGATGTTCCCTAGTTATGCTGTTAAGAAGTGCAGGCAGTAGAAACTTTAACATTTGATTTCCGCATTTTGTTCTACATTTCGATATGTACCACTCTTCAGGATGACGCACATTATAAGCAGGAAAATGTTTCTCTAGCCTAGCTATTCTTGCAATCGTATCATTATTTTTCAATAAACCGAACTTATATAAACGACTTAGTTTGTAATCATGTATTGATGGAACCTGAATGATGCGGTGTTTTTTAAATAACTCTGCTGTGTGGTAGCGATATGGGACTTTACAGGCTAGACGCAAGGCTTTCTTTTGCAAGACGGTAAGTTTGCTAATGTTTCCAGTTGTCGTTGTGGACCATACAAGAAAGGCATAATTCAATGAAGAAGAAAACAACGAGTTATATATGAGCATGTTAACAGAAACAGGAAAGTAGTAGCAATGGCGGCGCATAACGCCGATTATCCGAGATAGCTTAGTAATAATATGGTTTACGTGATCATCCCATGCCATGTTCTGTGAAAAATACACGCCTAATGATTTAAAACTTTTGACAACTTCAATTTCTGAGTTGTTTAACGAAATGATAGGAAACTGAACTTGTGTGTGGCGGGGGTGAAATAAAACAGCTTTTGTTTTATTTATGTTTAGTTTTAGGGAGTTTACTTGGGCCCAGGAGTTAATTTCAGACAGTGCAATATTCGCTCGACTACCCAGATCGCTGCTGCATCTGCCCGAAAAAAACAAACTGGTATCATCAGCATATATAATGTAATGGGCTGATTCATCAATACGAACTATCTCATTAATATAAAGTATAAATAGAAATGGTCCAAGGATGCTTCCCTGCGGGACGCCTGTTTTAATGGGTTTTGTTGCAGAATGTTTGCCTTCAATTACGACAAATTGAGTGCGGTGTTGCAAGTATGACGTGATTAATTTGTGCGCAACGCCTCTTATACCATAATGATCCAACTTTTGCAGGAGAACTTTGTGATTAATGAGGTCGAAGGCCTTAGAAAAGTCCAGAAAAAGACCGAGTACCATATTCCGGGATTCAAAATTTTCTAGAATGTATTCTTTTTGTGCCAGTAGCGCGAGCTCGGTAGATTTGTTTTTTCGGAAGCCATACTGTGCTGAAGTGATCAAGTTGAACTTGTCAGTAAAAGAGGTCAAGCGTTTCAAAATTATTTTCTCCAAACCTTTCGAGAACACAGGCAAAATCGATATAGGACGGTAGTTAGACATGTCATTTCTAGGACCCTTTTTATAGATAACTGACACTTTTGCTATCTGCATGTTTCGCGGGAATTGTCCTGTGGACAAACATATGTTGAAAATGTGGGTAAGGCAGGGGGCTAGTATGTCAATAACATATTTAACAGGTTTCATTTGAATATTGCCCGCGTCAGTGGCTTTGCTATTACTGAGTGTCAAAATGTCGCTACTAATTCACTCTCTGAAACTGGCTCGAAAAATATTGTTTGGCCTGCTTCTATTATTCATATATCGTAGAGCAGTGCTACTGGTTGTAGTACCACCAACTGATAAAAAGAAGTCGTTAAATGCATCAGCTAATTGAGGCCCTTGAATTTCTATCCCATCTTTCACAATTTTTGTTAATGCCTCCGGTGGATTACTAAGCATACTGTTAAGTGCCTTCCAAACGTTTTCTGTACGCCCTTGTGTTGAGTTAAACAGGTTTGAATAATATAGTTTTTTTTTTATCACGAAGGCATTTGGTGACAAAGTTTCGGTACTTTTTAAATACTTTGAGGGCTTCAGGGGACTTACTCACTATAAATGCCTTGAACAATTGGTCCCGCTTTCTTATGAGCTTAAGACATTCTTTATTTATCCAAGGCTTACGACTTTTTTTAGTTGTTTTAAATGTCTTTAGGGGAAAACATTGAAGATATATTTCGGAAAACTTGTTCATAAATAAATCGTATGCTAAGTTGGGAGCGCTTGCAGCGAACACATCGCTCCAGTCGGTTCTGCTTAAGCGATCTCTAAAAAGGGTCAGTGTTTCGGCATTTATAAGTCTGTAGGAAAATTCTGCGCGCACTTGCTTGGGAACGTTAATGAGTTGACTTACAAACATGAATATAGGCATGTGGTCACTAATATTGTGAATCAAAGTGCCTGCCGTAACGAGCGAAGGATCAAAGTTGGTTATAAAAAGATCTAAGAGTGTTGATTGTGAAGTGATTCGCGTGGGAGCCGCTATGACATTCTGAGAATAATGCGAGCTTAACATTGATTCAAGCTCTAATTTAACACTGCTGTCAGCTAACATGTTGATGTTGAGATCGCCACCTAATATGAAGGCATACTTTTTTTCATTCACAAATTCTAACAGAGAGTCTAAAAAAGAAAAAAACAAACGGACATTATTTGAGGGAGGGCGGTAACATACACAAAACACTGATGTACCACATCTAACAGTAAGTATTTCATATAAAGGAGAAATGCAGCAGAATTCAGACACCAACTCACAGTCTATTGAACTTGAGATTAGCATAGCTACGCCACCACCCCTTTTGCCTGTGCGGTTCATGTAGTACGATTTATAAGTTGGAAACGTAAATACATCGTCTTCCGAAGCAAACCACGTTTCCGAAAACATCACAACGTCAAAGCACACTTGCGCTTCACTAAAAAAATATTCGAGTTCATCCTGTTTATTCCTACCCGATCTAAGGTTTAAATGAACACAACTGAGGCTTTTTTCGCAACAAGTGTCATATAGGTTTTTAAGATTAATAAGGTCTATAGGTGCAGTTGAGGGAAGCATGATAAGAAGAATATCAATAGAATATCAGGAGAGTAACAATGCAATGCGGGGTAACAGTATCACAGCTTATCAAGGTCGGCCAAACAACGAATGACAACCGCGCTATCACCTTCTCTTTTCCTAACGAGAATTTTGCCGTTGCAATGCCATGAAAAACGATAGCCATTGTTCTGTGCCCAATCTTTGCGCAGCGGAGCAGCTCTCTGTTTTGCTGGGTCATGTTCTCAGTGATCGAAACACCCGATGAAGCATCTCTTAGGGCTTTCCGCTTTCCCAGCCACTTATCGCGGATTGATTGCTGGGCAAATCGAACTATAATTCCGGGTGTTCTGTTTGGCTTTGACGGAAGTCTGTGGATAGCGCCAATGTCATTCGCAGTCAGCTCTGGCAGGTTAGTGATCTTGGCCACATCATTCAACTTACTCAGCAAATCCTCGTTTGGCGTAGCTTGGATGCCGTGAACTTCTATGTTTAATCTCCGACTACGAAACTCGAGATCATTCACTGTAGCTTTCAGTTGTTGAATGTCAGCTAAGGTGCAGTCCACCTCTAATTTCCCAACGCGTCTGTTTAAACTACTAATGTCCTTTTCCTGCTTAACTTGATGGCTCAGGATGTCGTCGTACTTTTGTGACAATAGCTGGATTGAGTCCTTAATCTCCCCAACCTGAGCCGGCAGCCCTGCCAAGGCATCAAGCCTTTTAGTTATATCTGCCAAGCAAACCGCTAACTCAGAGTCCATGCTAGTTTTCTCCCCACTTTTCGCTTTTGATAAACGGCAAGCAGCACATCGCCATGCCCTGCGACCGCTTTCTCCCTTAGTCTTAAATGTCGACTCCGACCAGCCCGAACAAGTGCCAACATGGTAAGAGGACTCACATTCGTTGCACTTCAGGACGCGTCCATCACAAGGGAGGGGCTCATCACAAGACTGGCATGTGCTTGCCATGGTACGTGGTTCTGGGATTCACTGTAGCACTCAGTTTCGCACTCAATGCGGCAGCATTCAGTTAGGAAAAAGGCACATTTAGCACAGAGCACTCAACAAAGCACTGAAACACGGTGGCAACCGGCGGTAGCGGTAAGGCGGCAGTAGAAAAATAAACGAGTTTACCAACCTGGGTAGGCAAAAAAAGCTGATTAGGGCGAACGTCCTTTCACCGCCGCCGCCGCCACCCGTGTGTCCAGGTACGATGCCGACGCCGGAAACACGTAAACACTTCCGCGGGCTCAGTGACGTCAAGATGTGATTCCGCAGCCACGGCAGCCGTTTTAGGTAGTCTGATGGATGAAGAAAAATTGAACGTTGAAAAGGAGCGTCACTTTGGAAAATGGCTCCAGCGCGGCGATTCCAACAAGGCAGGAACCCTGAAGCACCGCCCACCGAGATGCAGAACACCAACCTGGGTAGGCAAAAAAAAGGTGATTAGGCGAACGTCCTTTCACCGCCGCCGCCGCCCCCGTGTGTCCAGGTACGATGCCGACGCCGGAAACACGTAAACACTTCCGCGGGCTCAGTGACGTGAAGATGTGATTCCGCAGCCACGGCAGCCGTTTTCAGGTAGTCTGGGTAGGCAAAAATAGCTGATTAGGCGAACGTCCTTTCACCGCCGCCGCCGCCACCCGTGTTTCCTGTATGATGTTAAAAAACGGAAATGACTGCATGATGCTGGAGCACATGAGTCGTACATATATAGGTTTAATGCA
This sequence comes from Hyalomma asiaticum, assembly GCA_013339685.2. Taxonomy (NCBI): domain Eukaryota; kingdom Metazoa; phylum Arthropoda; class Arachnida; order Ixodida; family Ixodidae; genus Hyalomma; species Hyalomma asiaticum. The sequence goes on along the minus strand of CM023484.1, from coordinate 105,821,008 downwards.
TGTTTAGGGAGGTATCATAACAGTCGGAAAAGAAGTTGTGCCCACTACATTGCATAATTGTTTTACCCACTTAACTAATTTAAATAAAGTTACACCTAATATTCAATGAGGGACTGCTGGAAGACAATCCAAAAAGCTTGCATTCATATCATAAATGGAAGTGGGGTCGAAAAAATCGTGGCACTAGTCCCCCCACCGCTCTAGTTGTACCACCAGTATAAACCATCCACAAAATGTTATGCAGTGAACACCACTTGATTCAAAATACTGTTATTAATACTACGGGGTATGCGTACACCCACAAGCGGTGCCAGTCAGACATTTCCTATCTGAATCCATCAATCCACACGTAAATATTTCAACAGGTATGTATGTGAACGCGTGCTTCCAGCTGCTCTTGTATTTTCTTGGCTTGTATACGTTCCTACACTGTCACTTAGCTAATGTGAATAGGTTTAACAAAAGCAGCGTAAGGTCTCGCCTGTGTTTGTGCACTATGTTTGTGCGTGCATGGGCTGGCTACCTGCAGCATGTTATTCGAGTACTCTCAAGTGGCAGAAACAGGTTTGACTTCCCGTCTTTGATCATCAACATGGAATCAGCGAGTTGAGCTCATCTAGTCTAATACCCTCACAATATTTTATTGCTATTGCTTCGTTAGCACTCTTCTGAGCACTGTCGCACACCAGAAACGATCGTATATTCGTCCCAACCTCCGCTGCATTAATTGGCAGGTTCGCCTCCCTTGGACTAGTCGGCGCGGTTGGCGGTGCTGTGGTGGGCGCTATGGGCGTCGCAGGCTACTGACGACGTGTCACCATGGCAGTGAGTGCCCTTGGCGCCTTCTGCACTTGGCTGTGTGTCGGCTGCGCGGAGGAGGTGTGTAACCTCAACACCGGCCGCTTCATCAACGTTTCTTCGCCGGATTCGTCCGGTGGTGGTGCCAGCGCTAATCGCTGAACTGCCATGCGAGGACCGAGGCATACAGGTATACGGGCAGAGGCCTGTAAGGTCTGCACCGATTATCATAGTCCTTGGCGTGCGCTGATTAACGGTTTAGTGGATAGTCCTAAGATCAGAGAGGATGTTTGTGAGGGGCCTTCTGCTTTCAGTTCCTGCTTCTCCAATAATTTTTACAGAATGTGCGCGTACTACAATGTAAATTATGCATAAATTGTGCATGCAATTTAATTCCATAAGGACCGAGATTTGAAGAGTTTTAATGCAACATCATGAAATAAAATTGCCTAAGACTGCCATCGTTTAAAAATGCGCAGAAAGGAAAAGTAGAATTAGGAGCGAAGTGAACTTGCTTTGATTTCTCAATGGAATACGTAATACGATTTGGATGTCTGGTGCATACCTGTACTCTGCGAATTAATTGTCATGTAGCGTTGTAACGCAATTCGGTTGGCCCCAACCGTAAAAATCTGTGTGAAATCAAAATACACGCACAGCGACAATAAATGGTATGGCTTGCCATACACGAGCTGTGCTGACTTAGTAACAGCCTGGCTGCAGCGGAGAGTAAAAGCGCAACCGGCAGTATTCGGTCGGTAAGATGCCTTATAGGTAGAGGACCTGATGTGAACGCGAGATTCCGTATGACGGGAAGATGTTTTGACGAAGACAATTCTGGGTCGAATGGAGACAGTGCCAGAAGAATTCCTCTACTTTAGCATTTATCTATGAACTAGCGCTCCATAAAACCTGTTCTATTGTAGGGAACGGGAGGATCCCAGTGTGCCCGTAATAACAGAGGCCTTTACGCCTCTCCTGTTATGTCATATCTCAAGGAGAAAACGATTTGGCACATACTGAACGACTGAATCATGAGTATCTTTCAGACGGCGCACCGCGTTCCATAGGAGCTGCGCAAAAATTTCTTATTGGCTTTTCTATAATTTCATTTAGGTTAGGCGACTATTCGCGACGAAAATGCCTCAAACACCTACTGTGTATTCCGCTAGCCTTCGCAAGCCAGCAACCTCTGACATCTTGTGCGCTTTACCTCTCGGCTAGGACTAGGCCCGCATTGTTGTATTGTCGCTTGAACGTGTATTAATCTACCGCATGCCCATTCCTTGACTAAGACCTGTTTCCCGTAATTCTCTCCTTTACTATCCTTTTACGGTCAAAATTTTCTGTACTTCAAGATTGTCAAATGGCCAGGTCTCTTGGTGCTTTTCCTATCTCGATGTTTCGAAGCAGCGGAATGTACGCATAGGCGTTGCCCCTCGGAACTAAGAGGGTGTGTGGAAAATCGAAATCAGAACAGTGCAGTAACATCGTCACACTAAATACGACACACAGAATGTTTCTATCATAATTTGTTCCTCCATACGTAAAACAGCTTGGTAACGATACAAGTTCACGAGTAGGAAGCAAATGAATTGAATTGAATTGAATTGAAATTTATTCCGCAACAGGACATGTTACGAGGAGGGCAGGTAAAAGCTGTAAGAACAGCTTGAGGATCCCTGACCCCAGGTACACAGGGTAGCACAGAGGACGTGCGGCTAAGTACAACCAAATAAAAAGTGTTTCACAATGTGCATTAAAAAGCAAAAAAAAAACACAAAAGGGAAGATTACAATACAGGCATAAAAAAACAAAATGAAAGATTACAATGCAGGCATAAAAAAGGTAGTCACGAGATTCACATCATACAAACACAGATCGCAGCTGTTTTGGTGATATGCTGGATATGTCAATGTGATGTTCCCTAGTTATGCTGTTAAGAAGTGCAGGCAGTAGAAACTTTAACATTTGATTTCCGCATTTTGTTCTACATTTCGATATGTACCACTCTTCAGGATGACGCACATTATAAGCAGGAAAATGTTTCTCTAGCCTAGCTATTCTTGCAATCGTATCATTATTTTTCAATAAACCGAACTTATATAAACGACTTAGTTTGTAATCATGTATTGATGGAACCTGAATGATGCGGTGTTTTTTAAATAACTCTGCTGTGTGGTAGCGATATGGGACTTTACAGGCTAGACGCAAGGCTTTCTTTTGCAAGATGGTAAGTTTGCTAATGTTTCCAGTTGTCGTTGTGGACCATACAAGAAAGGCATAATTCAATGAAGAAGAAAACAACGAGTTATATATGAGCATGTTAACAGAAACAGGAAAGTAGTAGCAATGGCGGCGCATAACGCCGATTATCCGAGATAGCTTAGTAATAATATGGTTTACGTGATCATCCCATGCCATGTTCTGTGAAAAATACACGCCTAATGATTTAAAACTTTTGACAACTTCAATTTCTGAGTTGTTTAACGAAATGATAGGAAACTGAACTTGTGTGTGGCGGGGGTGAAATAAAACAGCTTTTGTTTTATTTATGTTTAGTTTTAGGGAGTTTACTTGGGCCCAGGAGTTAATTTCAGACAGTGCAATATTCGCTCGACTACCCAGATCGCTGCTGCATCTGCCCGAAAAAAACAAACTGGTATCATCAGCATATATAATGTAATGGGCTGATTCATCAATACGAACTATCTCATTAATATAAAGTATAAATAGAAATGGTCCAAGGATGCTTCCCTGCGGGACGCCTGTTTTAATGGGTTTTGTTGCAGAATGTTTGCCTTCAATTACGACAAATTGAGTGCGGTGTTGCAAGTATGACGTGATTAATTTGTGCGCAACGCCTCTTATACCATAATGATCCAACTTTTGCAGGAGAACTTTGTGATTAATGAGGTCGAAGGCCTTAGAAAAGTCCAGAAAAAGACCGAGTACCATATTCCGGGATTCAAAATTTTCTAGAATGTATTCTTTTTGTGCCAGTAGCGCGAGCTCGGTAGATTTGTTTTTTCGGAAGCCATACTGTGCTGAAGTGATCAAGTTGAACTTGTCAGTAAAAGAGGTCAAGCGTTTCAAAATTATTTTCTCCAAACCTTTCGAGAACACAGGCAAAATCGATATAGGACGGTAGTTAGACATGTCATTTCTAGGACCCTTTTTATAGATAACTGACACTTTTGCTATCTGCATGTTTCGCGGGAATTGTCCTGTGGACAAACATATGTTGAAAATGTGGGTAAGGCAGGGGGCTAGTATGTCAATAACATATTTAACAGGTTTCATTTGAATATTGCCCGCGTCAGTGGCTTTGCTATTACTGAGTGTCAAAAATGTCGCTACTAATTCACTCTCTGAAACTGGCTCGAAAAATATTGTTTGGCTGCTTCTATTATTCATATATCGTAGAGCAGTACTACTGGTTGTAGTACCACCAACTGATAAAAAGAAGTCGTTAAATGCATCAGCT
>CM023484.1:105756112-105816623 GCA_013339685.2 Hyalomma asiaticum | reverse complement strand
TTTCGATTCGAGCTGGAAGACACCCGCTCTTCTTTCAACAAATGTCAACTTTAGTGAGGAGAGGGGGGGGGGAAGAGAATTGCCTAAGTCGCTTGATCGCTTGAGGCGGAAATAGCATTGACGGAATTCGTAACCGCAGGAAATCATTTGCTATGTGTTATCTATCCGTTTTGGATACACAAACAGAAAATCAGCGTACCTTCCTCAAGCAGCAACAAAAAAAAATGGCAAGCGACGTAATCTGCCCCACAGACGTCATTTTAAGAGAGAGCAGCTGCTTTCTAACTATAGCAGAAAAAAAATTGTGCGCTCATTGGAGAGCGCAGTGCAATACAATTTGGGTCACATGTTAACAGGAGCCTCTACGACCAATCGGCACAATTTTCTGACTGCTGCAGGGCCCCTGTAAACTGTTGGTGTACACATATCCGTCGTTTAAGGAAGGTACTAAATGTTGCGTAGAAAAGGCGGTGGTTCACCGCAATAGAATGCACACGACTGCTCTTATCGATGAAGTTATCGTACGGCCAGCCGGCAGGGCGTTTTGAGATGATGACCGCCTGTAACTGTTCGAATGTATTACAAAGAAACCAGAAGAAACTGGGCACTGGGCGACGACCAACATTCTATTCAAAACGCTACACCGACTACACCGGCCAGATATCGGACTTAACAATCTTGTGCGCATAGAGGAAGGGTGCCAAGGTAGCGACACAACGTGTCTTGGTCCTTTCAAAGCTGTCCAAACATCGGTGAAACAAGATATCCTTGATATCATAGCATACCTCAACAACAACCCACTAGAATTCGCCGCTGCAACTAAGGGTCCTTATGTCACCCGTGGCGGGGTTTAAAAAATGGGGTGAGTGAAACAAAAACAACGAAAATGGAGACAAGCGTTAATTCTTCGAGGCGGAAGAACTCGATGAAGCGCAGTAAAGAGAAATGGCTGCTATTCCGCCTTCCAGCAATCACTGCGTTTTTGATTGACCAACTGTTTGGATTTATTAACCACTGGCGGGCTGATATTGGCAGATGTCCCTGGCAACCCTCAGTGATAACTAGACAAGACAGGTGCTTTCTGCAGTCTGTGTGTGTCCAAAAACAGCAGACCCGTCGTATTGCCCCTTTGTTGCATTTCACTGAACTCTGCGTCCCCGAAAAAGGTGATTTTGTGATAAGCAATAAAAGTGCCTTAATTCCTGCATCTGGCAGATTTCCCGCCGCCATTTCCCTTTGTGAAAAAGGTTTCTAACACAGAAGATGCAGTAACCAATGGGAATCGCACATTCGCTTTGATGTTGTAGGGCGCAAGTGCTCCTATGAAGTATTTGCTACTACGAGCATTTGAAATGTTCCGTGCAGTCAAGCACGCTCTTTTCTCTCGGGACATGCATTGCTCACTCCATGTCAAACTGCGAAGTCGCCCGAAGCCATTCCAAGCAGACGATGACCGAAATGATTATAGTTGAGAGTGTTCGTGTTGTGCACTTGTTAGATTTTCACTCGAAGCGCCAACAGTATCAGAAATGCCTTAGTATAGAGCTCCTGAGGACTTGACCTGCTGGAATTCTACACAATGACCCTGTACGCTAGGCATGGCTCTAGCATTTCGCCTTGATGGAAATGTGACCGCCCCGACCGGGATACCACCCGCATGTTTCAGGTCAGCAGCCGAGCATACGCAGCATTTCAGCTCATTTGCCAAGTTTCACATTGCTCGGGTGATATCAACTATGTCGAGCAGTGAAATGTGTCATGTGTTTACCACATGCTGCGCTGCATTAACGTCAAGGACCGATTACTACGTCAGCCACAAGGCAGAACAGAGCTGCATGCAATTGCCAAACACTTAATCTCTCCTGGCACAATAGTAGAAAAAGTCATAATAAAATTAACATTCCACGGAACAGCGGCCATTGCCGTTAGCCTGGGGCAAAGGATGTTCCCTCAAGAGCGATAGAGGGCGCCTGAATGCACTTCGCCACGGTGCAACTGCCAGTTCACAGGCAGGTAAAATGACCGGGTAATGAGTTGGGTGACCTGGAGGTTTCTTAGGTAGCTGCGACTGGAGGTGGTGCTAAGATATACCTCACAAACAGCGTGATGGCTTTAAAGTGAACGAATTCAAAGTTTGGTTACATGCAATTAGTGTAAAGGCTAGTGCATACGTTTGACAAATGTCTGTGACTGCACGAATAATACGGAGTTGTAAACGGTTCTCAGTGGTCAGAGCAAAACATCACTTGTGGTTTTCCTCGGCTCTAGGTTTAGATGGTACCTTTGTACGTTTCAGTTATCATTATTATGAGTGGAGGGTATACCCCTTAAGATTGCATGGTGATGAAGGCAGTCTCAGTTAACACTATTTGTTCAGATAATTGCCGCGTTATGCGGAGTGATTTAAGACGATTTCAGTCGAACGCGACTTTGAAGGTTTACACAGCTGTTTTGAATAGATCTAGCAAAAAAAAAAATAGCCGTCGTTGCTTTACTATACTTTCTATAAAATGACTTTCATCACGGGTGGCTTTTTGTGGGCACCTCGGTCATTTTTACCAGTGATATCAGCCGGCGTCTCCACGTTGAACATACAATGGCAAATGCTCGCAAGCCATGACGGTTTATAAAACGCGATAACGAAAACATGAGTATGACTACGCAAGAGCTTCTCTTCGAGACGTTTTTCAGGTCTGACTTAGAATACTCATGTGAAGTACGAGATGCCAAAAAGGATCGACGACGAGAAAGCCCGCGAGAGAGCGAAGAATTTGTCTTCAAGATTTTTTAATCGAAAAATGTCGTTGGTTGAAGCAGGTGCTGCGCTACTGTCGTCGGTGGAAGGCGTTCCATCGAATGGTAAATTTTTATGCCTTTTTGGATTGTTCAGATATTACGCTTATTTTGCTTCCATCTGCATGCTAATAGTTCCATTATTCTTTGACAATTAGGCATATTACATTACAATATTGGCCACTTATAAGTCGTGGCGCATTAATACGGCATATCTTTTACATCTGCCTCTCCTGAAACGCCTACAAAGGTGTCATAGGTATTCCACGATTCAATCAATAAACCGCTATGCTCAGGTAAAGTTTATAAAGGTGCCGCAGGTATCACAAAATTAAGTAAATAAACTGCTATGCTCTGGCATTTTTCCTCATAACACTATGGAGAAAAACAAACAATGAAGAACGCGGATTTCGTGGTAGCGGCCAAGCGCCCAAGCGATAAACATAACACAACAACAGATCTATGTGTTCCCTCTGTATTCCCAAGCAAACAACGTTAATAGTCGACCGTCGAATAGTCGTTAATAGTCAACCGTCGAATGGTAAGGCTACTCCTCGTACGCAAGTCACACCTCAAGGCGGAAACGGCGGTGAGGTGCTGGAGCGGACACACACACAGATATATATATATATATATATATATATATATATATATATATATATGCCTGAAGAAGACCGGACTCCGGTCGAAACGTTGCATGAAATAAATCTTCCGTTGTTACTGTTCGAAGGAGGATCTACTTCACTATATATATATATATATATATATATATATAGTGAAGTAGATCCTCCTTCAAACAGTAACAACGGAAGATTTATTTCATGCAACGTTTCGACCGGAGCCCGGTCTTCTTCAGGCATATATATATATATATATATATATATATATATATATATATATATATATATATATATAGTGAAGTAGATCCTCCTTCGAACAGTAACAACGGAAGATTTATTTCATGCAACGTTTCGACCGGAGTCCGGTCTTCTTCAGGCATAAAATGCATGGCTTGTTGGTGGTATTTATACATTGTGTATGAAGGAGCGGGGGAGAGGTGGAAGAGAAGAAAGGAGGAAAGGCGACAGAGAGATGAGATGAATGCTGCATCCGCGTGGCACTGTGGAGGAGTAGTCTTTTAAGAACATCCCGTCCGGTGTATAAATTGTGGGCGGCGCTCTTTGGCGTAAACGATGTTGACAAAAGGGATGACAAAGTGAAGAGCGGTTTTGCGGCGGGAGTGTCCGTTCCACGGGGTACGCGCGCTCTTATAGTTGTCGCAACCCCGCGGCCTCTCCCGTTGTGCCTTCTTGTGTCGTGTCGGCGCCCTTCAGGTGTTGGCGCCATCTTGAACCAGGCACTTGTAGCGCGCAGACCACTCAGGGCCCCTCGTTAATCTTCATTTTTTTACTTCCGCACACATTTCCAGAACTGCGGTAATCCTCCACCTTAGCTTTCAGCGGAGCTGTGCCAGCAACAATACGGTTCCTCAAAAAGTTGTCTCGCCTGGGAGCGGGGCGCGCACATGGCCTCTGGCATTTTCGACTCCATCGAAAATGCGACCGCCGCGGCCGCAAGCGCCTACGACGATGGAGGAAAAAAAAAAAAAGTTTTTTTCCTCCATGCCTAGGGCCGCGTCCGCCATCGCTACGTTTGGCCTTGTCTTGCCCGCTCTGTTCGACGGTATGTCGCCGCTTCTGAGCCATGCCAACGTTGGAAAAGCCTTCCGCCCTTCCAGCTGGGTACTTCCAGCCAGTCGATGTTCCTCCTGACCCGCTTTTTCGTTTTGGTCTCGACTTGCTTCGTTCATTTCCACTCTCCAGCTCCGTAAATAATGGATCGCTGTGACTACCGACTACGCTACGTGGTAGGCTGTAACACGAGAAATTCTGACGAGTAGCGGCACTGACGTCGCGGACTTTCTACTATGCGACATCATTTATTTCACGGAGCCCCACGTCAACAGCTTACTGACCGAGTTCGTACTTTCCTCTCGGGAGTAGTAGAAGAAATCCTACGCTTTTGCTCCACTAAGCACAAATCCACAACTTCATATCATCCACAGACGAATGATCTCACGGATCGCCTCAACCGAACATTAACTGACATGATGCTGAAATACGTTCCTGCTGACCACCAAGACTGGGACGTTCCTCTACCGTATGCGATTTTCGCCTACAATTCAACGCGTCACGACACCGCTGGTTATTCAGCATTTTACCTCGTATACGGCCGAGAACCCGCGTTACCTTTGGACACTGCTGCCCACGGTGAGTTAATACGCCGGCGAAGCGATCGCCCGCGCCGACCATTCCCGCCAACTCGCCCGCAGCCATCTATAGGCCTTACATCACCATAAAAGGCAGCCTTATAATTGCTGCCGTAGACTGCACTTTTCTCGTGGCTTATTGGTGCTTCTATGGTAACGTACTCGGCCTCTGGGGCTTTACGAGAAGCTGCTGTCAAGTTACACAGGCCCCTACCGTGTCGCTCGTAAGGGGACACACGTCCCATACGAGGTCGTCCCAGGCGATTCTCCCACGTCATCGCTTGCTTCGAGCGACCCTTTGACTGAACATGTGTAGATTTTGCACCGAGACGGTGCTGCGCCGCCGGGGGGTTATATGATGTCAACCAGCCGTCTCAGCGCAGCTGCATGAAGGAAGAGAAAGAGGACGTCCAGACCATGGCAGTTGTGCCGGCTCTATCTTGCCAGAACATGGTGCCCATTCGGTGTTCTATGTGAATGACGGTGCATATAAGCCAGTCGTAACGTTATTTCATGATTACAGCACGTGCAACAGGACAACTACAGCCTGCAAGAGCTTGCTGCACATGTCGAGCGCTTATCGGGGAAAGCCCTCGCTGGTTGTGCAAACTCTAGCGCCGACTTTATCGCTACCAAAGCCTTTATAGTCGCCATCACTGACATTGACGTTCGACACTTCGTGCGCCTCGTTCGCCTAGACCACCCATGTACTGTCGAGGCTGCCTTCTACTCTTTCCTACGAATTTCACATCCTGGAACTTTCCACGGTAGCGCTGTTGAACTCACTTTTCCAAGTCCTGAAACGCCAACAAGCCATCAGTCGCGCCGAGACATACAGCCAGCGCTCTGCATTTACTCCGCGGCTATCAATTCAAGGAGATCGAGACTGTGAGCGCCACATTCTCCACGGACACCGGGGGCAGGACACCGCGTGAGTCATCGTGTCCCTGTCCTGCCAATAGGGTTGCTTCAAGATATGCCTACTCTGCAAGTCCAGCTAGGGCGCTAACAGAAAAACGTTCCCGCGTTCGTGGACACCGCTGCAGATCTTAACTTCCTTGCCTCAAGTTTGCTCCTAAAACAATGACGTCTGAAGACGACTATAGTCGGACCAACCGGCATTTTGATAGCGGACGGAACGCATTTGCCAAACTCAGGCTCAGTGTTTCTCAGTCTCAGTGCTTTTGGGAAATCTCTAAGTGTTCCATTCGTAGTGGTGCAAAACCTGTGCATATCATTAATTTCGGCCTGCAAGTGATGCTCAATCCTTGCTGCATTGACTCTAGCCTCGCCAGGTGCACCAATTGGTCACTTCCTCATAATCCGGCACCCTACCTGGATGCCAGAACAGCCGCCAATGAGCTCCTATCCTACCGTGTGTCCTTTGTTTTCAAGATGGCCACTCATGCGACTGCAGCGGCTCTTTTTCCCTCGAAATGACCCAAAGGTGCTGTGTGAGCAGTTATGCAATTTTCGTACGAGACTGCGCACTCTTGCGATATGTACGCTGAGCACTGTGCTTAGACAGAATGCCCCAAAAAAATGTTCGCCCATGACCACCGCTTTCTTTACCAGGGCTGTCAACGTGTCCTATAACTATACCGTTTCCTTCAGCTGCGTAGGTGCCGGTTCGTTGGAACGGGACGAGTGCTTAAGTGCGGTCATTTCTTTTACTGCGTTATCGTGCCAAGACCAGACAGGGAATTTGCCATGCCACGCTCCCTCCTGCGCTCTTCTTCTGCGTTAGACGTGCTAGTCATCAACCTATGAGACGGGCTGGCGCGCTTAAACTCTTTAAAAGTTAAGATGCTGCATCCTCCGTCGCCACGATTATGTGGCAGTAATATACGGGGTGCTTCACGTAGATATACGCCTGATATGAATCAGGAAAACAAGTTATTGATAATGCTATACCCAGAAAATGTAATCCCTGTTTATTCGTTGGACGCCATTCAAGTCAGATGCCGTTTGCAGAAGCAAAAATTAAGCAAAATTAAATTTGTGAACATGCGAACGCACCATTTGTATTTGGTGGCTGATTCGGTGGAAAATGTACGGAGTGGGCGCGCTGTGATACCATTGCTTTTGAGGAACCTATATGAATTTCTACAATGAGAGAATCATGACAATGAGTTCAGGAAGAAAGTTACACGATAACATGTCCGAGTTTAGAGGCAGCACACCAACTGTGCACTGATGAAGAGGTATAAAACAGTAGGGCTATGAACTGCTTCCACATAAGAGATGAGGTTAGATTGATGAAAGCTCCGAAAACTCGATGTTTGTGCCAGCTTCGGTCATGAAGTTATTCATATGCTACAAGCATTCATGTATGCAGGCGTGGCGGAAGTCGCAGTTATTCAATATTATGTAAGAGTGGGTCGAAGGTTGTACTGGGGCTAAGAGCTTGTCAAGCTGCGTCTATTTTGTCCCCAGCCATTGTAAGGTTGCTATGGAAAGAAATATAGAAAGAAATATCGAGGAAACGCCATGTTATGGAGGACGTAACGTTTTCGGGAGGTAAAAATGTAAGACTATCGTCACTGATAACACAACATAAGTAGCTCCACGCCCCAGCAAGTAAAGTCACGAAAACATCTTTGCTCCGACGAGTTTCACCCAATGCCACCCGCCTGAAATGTGATGCTATCAACCCCAGAGAAGTCGCTTTGTTTCACTCGGGCGAGTACATAATGAATCAACTCGTAGCACGAACGGCGGTGAAATGTTTGCGCTTAGAAAAAAAAGTGTAATGTTTTTGCCCTGTGTATACGTATCCATCGAGGGCTCCACATATAAAATCAAAGCGGATCTCACACTTCTCGGAGATCTTTGCATGCACGTAAACCAAAGAGACGAGTGCTTCATCCAATTCCCTATTCGTAATTAAACAAGTTGATGTAGATGTACCTGTCACTCATGCTTCCCGACACGTCTGCGATAACGAGTCGTGAAAACGGTCCAGAGCATAGGACCTCTAGTTTGTTGTTGACCTCACGCAGTAACTTATTTGCATAATGACCGTTAAATGGTCATCGCTTAGAACATAGAGGATTCCGTCGCAGAAGAATGGATGCCAGACGTCACGTTTTCGAAAAACTGATCAAAGTAATCTTAAAGCTGGAATTTCCGGCATTGTTTTTGCTGTGCCTGTAGTGACATGCTGTTATACCAAGCAGTCCGACTTAATATATCCACAAGGTTAGTGAGAAACATACAAATTGTGACGTACAGAACAGACACTGCGAATAGGCCAGCCATGTAATCGCATATACAATGCTCCGGAATTGTTTTTCTGTAAAACATATTGCTGGGCTAGTTGGTTTTGCATATTTACAGTGACGAACAGCGCAAATGAGACGCACAAAAGAGGAAGAGGCAGACAAGGACAGGCGCTACTAACAAGTGATTTATTGCATTGCAGGAACACCCACCGATATATATCGCACAAGTAGCCCATGCGCTAAGGTACAAAATGTTGCATCAAAAGTCACGTGTGACAAAATTCCGAAATCAAACGCCGCGTTGTATGAAAATGATTTCGGATGGATGGAGCACGATCGAAGGCGTTCTTACACAGACAGTCTGGTGATACTTTATAAAGAAGGCTTCTAAAGCCAACCGAGCAGTTCAACTCTTGCTACGTCCAAGGATCTTAGTGTTTTTAAATAACACATTTTTATATCAAGTAGTCCCACTTATATTACGCACAGGATTAGCGCACAAACAGACTGATTGTGCAGTATAGAAAACACACTGCGAATACGCACGCAAGGTAATCGAATATACGATGCTTAGTACTTCTTGGTGTCGTGTAAGAGTACGTTTCTATTATTCTCGTTTCACGGAGAAATCAGTCAGTTCTGCTCGAGACCGTGCGAGCGAGAACCTTGCCACACTACGTGTAGTACCGGGTTCATTACGGAATGCGCAAAGTAGAAACTGTTGTCCTTATTTTAGTGATCATTACGTTCGTACTAGAGGCATCCTTCACAATTCAATAAGTAGTTGCGGTTACAGCATTGATGTCGCCACTAATTTGCTCAGATTATAGTTCAAGCATGGTAGATGAATAAGCGAGGCGTCACGCACCAGGGTTTGGGGCGTGGGTCCCAGGCTAGTGATAGCCGCCTCACCTCGATGAGGGTCAAGTGGGCTTTCGTACTGAGTGAATATTAAGGAAACGCACCCGTTCAACATTTTTCCGTAGTGCCCCCCTCCCCTACGGCCTCTTGCATAAACATATCGCGGGTGCGGTCCGTGAGGTCAGAGAACTTTAGATGATTGATGCTCGCAGGGTAATGGAACCATATCTTTCTCTTTCTTTTTTTTTGTAGAAACATTTCATGTATTTTGGAGGCAGTAGCGCATAAGTATTTATGAGCACGCAGATTGTTTCAAAACAGCCAGATGAAACTAACTTGAATTTATTTATCTTTTTTCATGCAGCTGCAGAGCTACAGAGTACTTAAGGCAGCACGGCAAGCACCTTTTCAGATACGGAGCAAGTTTTGCGCTGTCTGCGTGATCCAAGGGATCGGCCGCCATGACAGCCCTCGAATTTTTTATCCAACTGCTGCTCATCAATTTACTGTGAGTATGCTTCACATTTCCCGACAGAACGATGTTGGCAGTATTCGTGAACCAATGTTTTCATGCGCTCCCTTGAACTCCCGTAACGAATGTATTATACGGTGAAATGCTGCCCGTACAAAGACAGAGGCTGCAAAACGTGTGGCACGGTTGAGGAATATTATGGCAGGGACATCAGGAGTCGCTACAATACCAGATTAACTGCTTGATTCTGCGGGACTTAATGATAGTGGAAGGCTGATAAAATCTGGTGCGATAATATTAATATATTTCTTAAAAAGTGGCTTTTATTTATTTATATTTATTTATTTATCTATATGTCTATCTGTCTATTTATTTAGGCATAGTGTGGGCCCGGAGGCTGTTACAAGGGTGGGGTACTGCACAGAAGATAAAAAGTAACATAACACATACTATATACAATGCACGCAAATTATGCGCCAAATAACGCATATATGCAGCGACAATAAACACAGTGTTTTGATGTCGAGCATAATGTAAAGAATTTTGTTTAGGACATGATTTGCTTCAACTTGTTTTCAAATTGTGTTACGGTAACACTTTGAATAATGGTGGTTCGTAGTCTCTTGCATTCATTTATTGTTCTGCGGCAAAAAAACACGGCGCCTTTGCTATAGGCCGGCTGTTCTATTCTAACCTCTTCTTCCTCCGCTTCTATAGCCCGCCTCCCAAGCGCGAGCGTCCGAGCCCCAGTGCAGGTTTTCGCCGTTACACACCGTGCACATGACAAAGCGTTGTCGTTTGCCAGGCTACCTGCCTCTGACCTGTGTAGAGATGAAGCCATCCAGGAAACGTGCCAAAACAACTCGCAGTCACGTCCCCGGCCGTGACGAGTGTGCTGACGTTCCCAATTCGCCCGGCGGTGCACCGCCAGAAAGTGCACGCGCTCGCCCTCGGCGCGTGCCTCTCTCTCTCTCTCTTCCATCTGCTGTCTTGTGAGAGAGAGAGAGAGAGAGAGACAGAGAGAGAGAGAGAGAGCGAAAGGCGCGCGTTGACTATGGAAACGCTCTTTCTTAGATGAACGCTCTACCAGCTCGCAAAGAAGGAGAACGCGCCCTCACCCGCGAGAGACAACGTTGGCGTAGGCAGCGTCTCCTAGCGAGTTTCTTGATTGAGAAATACCGACTGCTCGCGTTGGAGAACCGTTCACCGGCCACCCATATATATATATATATATATATATATATATATATATATATATATATATATATATATATATATATATATATAGGCACTGGATCTTGACTTGCAATGAAGTGCCGGTGGGAGATTTCACTTGTGCATAGTTGAACCACAAGGACTCGTAGCGTGCGCGTTAACTAAATTAATCCGGAACTCGGCACGATCTACGATGAACCTCCCGAGCTTCGCCCGCTCATCATCATTCGCTCCGTGGATATGCCGTAATTTTTTTTTTCTTTTCGCTACATAAAGGAAAATATTTTTCCTAGGCATGTGTTTCTTATTTATTAGGTTATTGACCTTATTTCTTTGAACCTCATTGACACGAAATTGCTTATCACCGTCTTGGAATAAATATCTGAAATAAGCATACTTTGAGCGTAATTGCCTTTAAACAAGGGTTTGTAATCATTAGCTTCTTATATTTAAGCGCAGGTTTGTGAAACTTTCTGGCGGCGGTGGTACACTGGTTATGACGCTCGGAAGCTGATTCGGAAAACGAAGGCTCCATTCCTGCCGCAGTGGTTGTATTCATATTGTTATAGTCTTTTGTTTTTCGGTGACAATGTTAGAGATGCGTGCTGCGCTTTTTCAGTCTGTTGCAAGCAATTCTATTGAATATTTCTTATTTATTCTAAACGTATGTCGAAACGTCATTTCTTTTGCGACAAATATGATTTGTAATTCCTGCATCCGTACGGATCGTCTCTTCTGCTAAGGGGACGTTATCCGCCTGTAGGTTCAGTACGGATTCCAACAAAATATACTCCCACTCCTTTGCGATGAAGCTTGCGATGTTCTTTAGGTTCCTGCGATAGCGCCTGCTCTTTGTCTTGGCTAGACATGTACACGTTTTGCAAGTTGTTCCATTGCAACTTGTTGTTTTGCAGTGAGGTCCATTTGTTACGTTAGAAGCCCTTTTGAAAGCGCTCAGCCAGGGTGTGAATTTTGACTTGGGCGATGCGTAGCTCTATGCATAGCACAAACTTAATGCAACGGAGCAAAATAGAAGGGACAAGGACGTCAGCTTGAGCGACCGGTCATGATACAGTATGGCAATGGCCGGCAATCCTAGTTATGGTAATCCAGTGGCTGTATGCAACACTGCAGCTGTCAGTGTACGTGCGGAGGCGGCCATCTTGTTTGTGTGATAGCCTAAGGATTCCTATTGTCGTGACGCGTACCGTAGCGTATGGCTAGATCGAAAGACAATACCACCTGTGTCGCGTTCTTCAAAATTTGTAACTTGCAGTGCTTGGTTGGCTCATCTCTGCGATGTGTACATGCGCTTCCCCTAGACCTCATGTTGCGTCGAAAGGAAACAACGGCGAAACTACGGCAGTAGGTTCCCAGCAGGCAGTCAGGTTTACATGAAAATAAAGCGCTAAGAATTTAAGTGAATTCAATCAGAGGTCACCTATATCCATGGTATAGTGGAACGTGCAGACATCCAGACAAGGTAATGTGTACACCCCAAAGGAATCGCTACCACCCTTGCCAGTTCTGTATGTTTGTCAGCGTCCAACGAGCAACTTTATTAAATGCGTGAAAACAGGTTGACAATGTTGCAGCGCCTAGACTCATGGCCTGCGTTAAGTGAGAACACGTGGAACAGGTTTGATCCGCGATCTTTCGCATGTCAAACAGGTTTCATCGGCGTCTGTAGGGCATATGATGTTGCCTCCATCTGATCAAGACGCGGTCCCTGTCCTGACGCTGTGAACGTAGCGCGTGGCAAACTAAAGGCTGCGTGTGTTGAACTAAAAGACTAGGTTTGTGACATAACTACTTCCAGACTAACCTCAGCCTCCTGGTTATTGTTATCGGCTCGAAAGAAATATTGCTACCATGAGGAAGAAAAGAACGTTAGCATTGCTATTGCATGCTATGAAGTTATATTTGAAAAGAAAGCATATTAGAGCGAAACACAAGGACGAAGTTCATTCATGAGCTGTAATGTAGAGCAATCCTTATATTGTTTACCTGTTCTAGTGAAAGAGATGTAGATTCTTGCCATCTTAATCCCCTTGCTTGGGTATCATGTATTGAAAGAGCAGATGTTTACTATTTACAGATGGGACTACGGTGACGGATATACCACGGGACACGAAACAGGAAATTTTACCTACTGCTTAAAAAGGGTAAAGGTAAGCGCAACTCCAAAGTTAAGAAGGATGACCTCGTGTGGCAAAAGCGAAACTTCAAACGCGAAAGGCAAAACCTTGAGTTGGAACACAAAATTTAAATTTCGACGTTTCCTTCAAGGTAGTCACGCGAGCCATTTATTGCCATATGCTAATATTAAAGCTCGCCCTGTTACAGTATGGTGTACTAGTGGCTATGCCACTCCGCTGCTGATCTGAATGTCGCGGGATCAAATCCCGGCCGCTGAGGATCCGTCTCGAGGGAGGCAAAATGTAGAGGCCGGTGCAATGCGGCAGGTAAGTGCACGTCTAAGAACAGCAGGTGGTCTAAGTTTCCGGAGCCTTCCACCGCGGTCCCTTTCATATTCATATCATCAGTCTCTGACGTAAATCGCTAAGAATTATTAAAATTTCTTAACATTGCGCTGAGCAGTTAGTGGAAGTGCTCCATCGGCTCTGCTGACAGGGGCAAATCTGCTGCATCGAGAACATAGACGTCTCACCCTCAAAGTGTTGTACTCAGTAAATAGCCACATAAACGCACCTGTAGAGCTGCGCTTACATTTCGCATTAGAACTCTCGTTCTCGTCGATAATCTTTTCAACAAAAATTGTAATTACTCTGCAGCCTCTCTCATTAGGCCTTTCGAATATATATACCGATGAGGAAACACACCATCGATGGGGGCAATATGAAATGCAGCCGTGTCTTGTGAAAAAGAAAAGAGAGAACCCGCAGCTCTCTCGTATTGTGCGAATCGATGCCATGCAACATAGTCAGCGATAATATCGTCAATGCCAAATTGTTTAATATTAACCCAAGTGATAAGTGGAGGATCAAGGTATTTTTGCAAATTGGGTTGTTGCGTACGTCAAGTGGGCTTATCTGGCATGTCTGGAGAATTAGCCCTATTAAAGAGTAGCTAATGGTGCGACGTTACAGGGCATTCATAAACACCTCGTCTGGTATTGTACCAGTATCCCAACACGTGCCGGCGCGATATGTACTGCACAGCAGAAGCCGCCGAGAACAAGTGATAGTGTGCTGGCACTGCACTTCGTGGGCCCGGTTTCGATTCCTAACTTCATAACGCTTTTCGAATTCCCTTCGGTCATCTCCACACTTTTCTGTGTCTGTCAGCTTGTTATATCCGCGTTTCAATCGCACTCTTCAACAAAAGGTATGCGTTTCTGTTCACCGCATGCAAATTTGCTTCTCTTCTAATAGTGAACGCCTATTACGGCGCTTGTTGACTGACATAGGCCTAATGCTAGCATGCAAACACATGTGGGGTGTTCCCGCATGCCCTGGACCAAGGTCTATGGGTATAAACTTCGTGTGCTAGTATTATCGTTAATCGTGTCGCCCATGACAAGTTATGTCAGGGACGTCAATGTTGATTTCATGGTAGGCCTACATTCATACTCTGCCATTCCTGTTTACCTGAGCACCAAGGGAAAGAAACGAACAGAACTACACCAAGACGTAGATAGATAGATAGATAGATAGATAGATAGATAGATAGATAGATAGATAGATAGATAGATAGATAGATAGATAGATAGATAGATATTATCATTGTTGCGTAACTTCGCCAAGGAATGCTTCGCATTTAAAATACACAGGATAGTGCGAAGCACTTTTCTGAGCGAATAACAGACGGAATAATGAGCAGAACTTGCAGCCTGTACAGTGGTCTCTAATGTAGAAATACTAGTGTCAAGTGCCTTTTGCGCGCGCTAAAAAGTTTAAATATGGTCTCTAGTGTATGCTACTGCTTTATCCCGGGGCCTGCGTCCGGTGGACACGTTAAGGAAAATGACCTTGAGCGTCGTGAGTTTAGCTGGCGTAACTGTTAGGAATAGATATGTGCATCATTCTAGTAAATACTATTCTTCTGTGGAAAGCTTCACTACACAAATATGCGCCTTTTGTAGCTACATTAGAAGTTACATTTACATGCCCCGTTCCTGCGATTTGGAACAAAGGCAAGAGTAAACCATGATTTCTTCATCTAAATTTCCCTAATTTCATGAAACCGTCTAGCGACGGCTACAGTGTACTGTTGCACCTATTGCAATGAACGTACGTTTGGAAACTGTTCTCAGCGTAATGGTACTGTGCTTACCACTGTGCTTCACTGTGTTGACGTTCTACTGTTCTTCTCGCCACACTTATAACAACGTACAGATAGTAATCGGGGAATTCCGCCTGTCTTTTAGCAGGTAGGAGAAAGTGGAACTTCTGACAGTGACAGCCGTCCTGATGGAGGTGATTCCCAACGAGTAAGTGTCCTCCTTGCACATGGACGACTTGCACTAGTGTAGGGCTAAACTTCTGCGTCATTCTCGACGAGTAGTCAAGATGTTCTTTAGGTGCGAAATATACGATGGACAGCATTGCAGATCTGCAGCTGTCACCGCGTTTTGACTACGAGGAAATGAGAAAAGGCAAGCGTGCACATACAGGGCTACGTGCTCGGAAGTGCACTCCAAGGGCGAAGTTTGAAAGCCACCTTGCCCCGTTATTTCATAGCTTGGGTCTCGTTGCGGCAGACTTGGTGCCTTAGGTAGCATATGAGGGTTTATTGGACAGCAGCCACCTCGACATAAGATCACGTTCTACGTGGCGCTCATGGCAGTAAGAGTGTGCTACGCTCGCCGTCATGGCTACGAGTGGCGCGGCCTAACACTCCCAGGATTCCATATACATAAATACCCAATAAACTGGACAGGGGATGACCGCCTTCGTAGCTTAGTGGGTAGAGCATCGGACGCGATATCCGAAGGTCGTGGGTTCGGTTCCCACCGAAGTTAGGTTTGTCCTTTCGTCCACTTTAATTCCTTTCTACTTGCCCCGAAAGTACAATATCATAATTACGAATTGGAATAACTTCCCCTATGCTCTCCTAGACTTCAATGTTTGTTCTTAAATTGTTTCTAACAAATAAAGCGAGCCCTTGACCCGCTTGCCAAACGTAATTGCTGCTTGACAAGATAAATAAAGTATTAAGCAGGTACAAAATAAAGCAAGATGCTGTAGCATTTATATAATATTAATATAAAATAAAGGCAGTTATAATCGCAAAAGGAAAGGAGAAGAAAAGAAAACAGAGCTCGCCTATTAATATGCATTGCAGGCAAGGCACAGATTGAGCTATTCCCGTCAAAATAATGTTTATACACACGTGTTCGTGTCCGAGGCTGAAGAAAGGTAGTTGGGTGGGAGAGAGCGAGAGAGAGAAGAGTGAACTTGTGGCATTTTCAGCTAGATCTAATTCGAATATTTAGGCACTGCCCAAGCCTCCACATATCTTGTACGTTGAGGTTTCAGGTCAGATGCGTTGTTTCATGAAAGTAATCAAGGTGATTTGCGTGATTTCCTTGTTGCTGTGCGTCAAGCTAACATCGTACACACAAACGATATTTGCTCTAGTTGTGGGTCTTGAGCACGCTACCTTGCAGAAAGGGATCGGTGCTCGGACAGCCCGCGCAAGAAATTGGGAACTTAACGATGCAGTTATTGCAAAGAATAATAACGCTTCTGGAAATCACCGTGGCAGTGCTACACACAATGCGCCGGTAATGTAAACTCATGGGAAAAAAAGGAAATTATAGTGAATAATTACCAGGAAAAGCGGGCAAGCCAAGACAAAAACGAAGAGAAAAGGTGCACTCGCAACATACTGTGCCCGGACCTACAACCCATTTATTGGAGCATCCACATACTTTATATATTTATCCCTCGCAAACACAAAAGCTATAACCAGGGAAGCATAAACCACTTGACAGTTACTCCCGCCTTGATAGAAGTCGCCGCCTTCTGTGAAAAGCACCGGGGGTTCGCTAATATACATACGTATTAGCGAAAAGTATGGGACGAGATGCCCATACAGTACGGAGTAATTACTGAGAAAAAATGGCAGATCCCACGTGAAGTGGCTATCAAGGAAATGCGAAGCACGCATCAAGAACGTAAAATGGATTTGCATTGTTGTCTCGCTATACCAGTTTTGGTACATATGAGGTTAACGAAGCGGCCTCAAGAGCACCAAGACTGGCATGTAAACCATGCCGCTCATACAGGCATGTCTTGATTCTAATTTTATGGCCTGTCATTTACGTTCTTCATGAAGTCCTGTTGTGACATACCAGTTTTCGTATGCATCCCATTAACGAAACGGCCAGGAGAGCACCAAAACCGTGGCATGTAAATCATGCCGTTCATGACATGCATGTCATGATTCTAATTTTATGGCCTGTCATTTACGTTCGTCATGAGGTCCTGTTGTGACATACCAGTTTTCTTATGCATCCCATTAACGAAACGGCCAGGAGAGCACCAAGACCGTGGCATGTAAATCATGTCCCTCATGACACGCATGTCATGATTTTGATGTTGTGACCTGTCTTTTATTTTCGACATGCAGTCATGTTGTGGCATACGAATTTTCGTATGCATCCCATTAACGAAACGGCCAGGAGAGCACCAAAACCGTGGCATGTAAATCATGCCGTTCATGACATGCATGTCATGATTCTAATTTTATGGCCTGTCATTTACGTTCGTCATGGGGTCCTGTTGTGACATACCAGTTTTCTTATGCATCCCATTAACGAAACGGCCAGGAGAGCACCAAGACCGTGGCATGTAAATCATGTCCCTCATGACACGCATGTCATGATTTTGATGTTGTGACCTGTCTTTTATGTTCGTCATGCAGTCATGTTGTGGCATACTAATTTCGTATACATCCCACTATCGAAATGGCCAGGAGCGCACAAAATCATAGATAGATAGATAGATAGATAGATAGATAGATAGATAGATAGATAGATAGATAGATAGATAGATAGATAGATAGATACGCTCAAAGTCGCCGAAGTTCGCTAAGAAATGCTCCGCAATTAAAAACGTAAGAGATGTGGTGATCCACTGTTCGCTCTCTTCCGGCTTCTGATTCCGCGTTCTTCAGAGGTTTCTCCTCCGCTCCTATGTAGGCTTTCGAGGTCGCAGTAAGGATTCACACATGTTGGTTATCCAGTGCTCACGTAAACCGCAGTGCACGCGCTTGTCCTTAAAGGCTACAACAATAGCGCGGTCCATCATAACTACCTAACCCTACCGACATTTACGTGATACACAACTCTACTAGAACGATGGCACCCTGCGAAATATCGCGGCGTTGTGAAATCATTGGTGTCAGCCATACGAGTAAGTTGCGATGGACATCACTGGAGAACAAGGTAAACGTCATATTAATGCGCATGTTCGCCAAAGGCATATATATGGCATTTATCGTTGCCTTAGATTTAACTGCCTAATAACAGCTCATCTAGGTTTAGACTATATAATGCGGAGCATATCGGTGAAGAGCGTAAGGCAGAGAGGATATTCTCCGCTGCCCGTGTGACTTCCTTATGTACCTGCATGAGTGGACGACTCTTCTTTACCCTCACATACACTTCTATAAAGGCTAAGTGCGAAAGCAATTGTCAGTGTAATGCTGGTACGCCTACCACTAGGCATCGGCGTTTTGGCTGTTAATTTATTTATTTTCAATACTACTAGTCTCTATGTCGAGACATTAGCAGATGGGCATATGTTTACAAACCAAGCGTACATTCAATATATTATAGAACATGCACATATAAAAAAACATGCAAGAGGCAAAGCGCTACATCTATCTCGGCAGTACACTCTGAACAGCACAAAAAGAAATGAAGAGGAGAAAAGAAGTATGAGAGCGAATGGAACGTAACTATTTACAATCGAGAAGTGTATAACTTTATGTAATCCGACTTAACACATGAGATTGGCCTAAAAATAAGAACAAGCCTTAGTAAGCATGCAAATTATTTTAGCATTTATTTCTTACTGCTTTCTACCATCTTGCAGAGAGCTGACGATGGTTTTATATCTGCTAGTCATGATATCCTCCGTGCGCCTATCGTTAAGTACAACTCGTAATAATAGAATTGTGTCTGGCTTTTAGGGAGGCGTAGAACCAGGAAGTACCCGGTTTGGCGGGACGCACTACGTTCCGGGTATCACAGGACGCAGCGACGTAAGTTTACTTCATGCACGTTTTTAAATTGCTTCAAGGGTACTCTATGTTGCCTTCGGAATCTTCACTCACTGCTGACGAAGCTTTTGGGCGCGTGACATGTGTTTCCTTTAGCTTCTGAGCATTTGTAATGTGAAACACCGTCGATGCACAAAAAACCTGTCAGGAACAGACCGGTTGTTCTTTTCACTTTGCAGTTTTTCAGTAGCAAGGCCTGCAAAACGAAGAATTCGATGAACGTAGGAAGAAATAACGAACAAGCAATAAACGGGGGACATCAGATTATGCGACATATACGAAATATTCACATTTCATTAACACACACGTGGAGGCAAAAGCAAAAGCAAAAAAGAAGGAAAACAGAAGCTACATGTTAACCTATGAAACGCGCAACGCACTCTTTGACAACCCGAAGAGGTAACACATCTCATGCACGTACGCATTTAAGAGGGCAGAAAAAAGAGCCAGGCCTGCGCGGAACCGCAGGACAGTGACAGCGTAAGCTGGAGGAGCTACTTTCTTAGAGGCCACTTTAAACGCTTGAGGAAACTAGTGCAAGTAGAAGTGGTAGGTATGTCCTGCGCCATAACTTATCATTTTGCCAAGTAGGGAAGTACCCACTACGCCATAATTACCAGTGCCTCCGTAATGGGTTCAGAGCTACAAAGCATGCAGCCCTGTGTTCTTTCAAATGATCCCTCGACCTCGTTATACAATCCATTTTCGCGTCGTGTAGCGGCGTATTACTATTTTTCAACGTAACATAACATTTGTTAATGCGATTCCGCGGCAGACGTTATACCTGTTGAGGTCTTTTAGCGATGACTTTTCAACCACAGGCGTAGCTCAGTTTTGAGTGTGTAGGCGTTATCTCCCTGTGACCTCAGTTTTCATTTCCATGTAATAAAGAAAAAAAAAAAACAGGCGTAGCTCAGTGGTAGAACCCTCGACTGCCACGCAGAGAGCCTGGGTTTGGATCCAGGCAGAGGACAAGTTCGAATACTCGTCCGTCCTGCTTATTTTTTCTAAAATTTGCAGCGATAGTGGTTACGGACACCGGCGGCGGCGGACAACTACGGCGCAAAAACGAACGTTGTTGTGATCTCATAACAGCTTACGCTGTAAAACCGAACTGCAGGCGTTGGTAACGTGATTTTAGTCGAGCTTGTGGCACTATACAAGAATCCGTATGTCTTGTGGTTTGAGGTTTTTGGTCATGCGTGTTGTCACTCGGGCACGAAAAAAACCAGCTAACGCATGTGATTTACGTTTGTCCATGCTTTGAGGTTGAAGCGGACACTCGAGTGGTGTTTGTACAAATTATCAAAAAGACATAGTTAGTGAGCCACAAGGGACATTGTGACGCCTCACCATAGTGTAAGAATATCTGGGTGGGGACACTAATGCAAGCACACGAGCCTTTCGTTACGTTCGCCTACGCCGAGGCGTACTGCTACAAGACGACATTAGAGAATTTTAGTCCGCCAGTAGGCCTCTTTACGTTTACGGATACCGGTCTACCAGAGGACTTTACGGCAGAAACAGAACTGCTAGCGACAGCTAGCAGTGGTTTCTTTAACCACAACACATTCCATTATCTCTTCAGTCGCGTGAGCGTTCTCATTAAAAAAATAGAGTACTGTGAGCTAATTATTATCCCAGCACCAACGGTTTAGGCTAGCTGCCCAGCGCAACGCGCCAGTTAGTGTCATAACTGTTTTCTGCGTTTCTCTTGTTTCTCTGGTTCGGCATCGCACCGTCAGGTGTCGTTAACAGCGCTGCTGGTCACGTACACTTTTACGGTAAACCAGTATCCATAAACGTGAAGATCTCTACGACCCAACTAAAATTACCTATTGGGCCGCGGTCAGCGGGCACATCTTAACGTCGCCGGCTAGGAAACTCCTCTCCAACTCATTAATTTTCGTTCCTACCAGAGTTCGCAAAAGTCAAAGCGCGTAGGGATTTTGTTATCGCAGAAGGAATCAAAAGTATATCGGGCTTAACATTTTGGCTAGCAACAGTGAATCTCGTGCAGAGAGTGAATGACCTGAACACAGTTTGATCGGCTTAATAGAAGTCTACGGAAATGGGGATCACACGCGCTAGTTGTTTCGTTAGGCCTAGTTATACATCAACGCACACGAACACTCATAACGATAATTGCAGAAGAAAATATGTTTGATGCTCGCTGCTACTTGAAAGCGCACTTAGAAATCTGTCGAAAAATCGCTATGCGAGGTCAGTGGGGCTGCCACATCAATGAAGAATTCAAAGTGCGCGAGCATGCCATATGCAGCGCACTAGAGTACTGCCGCTTTCACGCCCAGAGTCGATGATAATCCACACAATTACCTAATACCCTCTTAAATGAGAACTTATCAGGTGCGATGAAAGCAGGAGTCTTACCTTCGATAACACCATGGCTAATAGTTCACTGGTGAAAACCTGAGCACATCATTTTCTAATTATTTCATTCAAATTTACATTATACTGCCTGTACGATATCCTTGACCTATACGTTCACTGGAATTTGGGACACTGCTACAGAATCAACAAAAAAAGAGAAAAAAGTGGGTTTCAATCATTAAAAGTGTACATGAGAATGTTTTGATGCAAGTGTTCGTTCACACCCTCTCCACAAGTACAACTCGCCTGCCACACAAAACAACACATGAAGCCATTCGTTCGCATTACCACGTTATCATTGCAGGCCAAGGAGTTCAGCTCGAGAAGCAGAAGCCTGTTTCATTTCACAAAATGGCTTTCTGTATTAGACGGTGGAAAACGTTTCATTTTGGTACATTGTCCGCAAGAGGACAACAAAATGTTCTCGTAAAGTTCTGAGATGTGTACTCCTTGCCATTTGGCTGGAATCACCGTCCCGTCCTCATAATATCTTGACGGCCATCCTGTCGCAAAACACGCCGCGCTGAAAAAAAAAAAGAAAGGCTGAATGACCAATCCCGGACGCCGCCGCGCACTCGGCCGAGTCAAATCTCATCGCGCATATTTACAACAGCGCCGCGACTTCCGGGCGTTGCCGCGTGGGAAGGCGTCCATTTTGTTTCTTAATTGGAAAGCGTGTGCACGTGACGCGGAATTCTTAATGACACTTTGGTGGCAAATGTCCGAAAATTCCATTCATTTTTCTTTGACCGAAAAAGCTCCCCTCCCAAATACAAGTCATCTTCTGACTTTCATCGAGAGCTTTTTGTGACGTTGACACTGCCTTGAATATTAACAAAGCTTTGATAGAGCGTCCGCGAGAAGCTCTGTATTTTTATGTTTTGTTCTTACGTTTATGTTTTTATGTTGGCTAGTGCAACAGTTACACTTATTCTTCGGAACTGCGAGTTCATGGAATGTCACAAGTTAGTTCTAAGTTACTTCGCGTCGCAAGTCCCGCTACATATTTGTTTCCACCTTTCGAGTATATGCATGCTTCCATTAACTTTTTGTCTTCATTCTGCCTACCTACTTCCCGAGATGGATGAGGTAAGCAAGTCGCACTTCCCTTGCAGGAAACTGAAGCGGCTGCATCTGGAGGCACAGCCACTACTAGTACTGGTCATGCCACTGGCAAAAAGGTAAGTTTTCTACAAACACTGTGTGCATTTTCACCTGCATCATCATATCAGTGTTGTGGCACAGGGCCATGGTGTATATGTAATTTTCAACAAGAGAGCATGCACCTCATGCCAGCTTGCGCAGAAGGAGGTTGAGAGCGGTTATCGTGTAAACGTCACTGCATTTATTTCAATGCAAGCTGGAGGCCCCTTGTGTTCTTTCCCCGGCGATTTTTCTTGGCGCAAATGCTCTCTGTGTCCGTCCATCTTTGCGAATTGACAAAAACGCTTCAGGTGAGCCTGTCTTACACCGGTGAACCCAGCGACACTTAGATTTATTTAAGAAAACAATTTGTGCAACATCTGGCATCAGATTTGTACAGAAGCTTTAGTGGAACGATTATAACCATTAACTATCTGCGGCTGCTTCGAAGCTTTGCCTACGTTTCAGCTGCAACACACTTTTCTCTACTTGCTTTCTCACGCTATGGTAGGGAACTTTCTCGTAAATCCTTAGCGTACATGAAGCAAATGTACCACATAAATATATAGTAGCCTATATATAGTAGCCACACCCTTACTTGTGTACGTAAGATGCAATACATGCGAATTATGCATGAGATGGGCAACTTAAATAAATGCGCATGTTGGACAGCTTCGAACAAGGAGCTGAAACATGGAGCTTCTGCTGGCCTTCTAGTCTTCATTCACACATTCCCCGTGGTGGGTTGGCCCAAGGTTGGCAAGGACCAACCAACCACACAGCCTTCACACTTAGTGGGTACGAGAAATCCGCCGCTGGTTCATCACATCACGTCGAACGTGGTCCGCTAGCCTAACCAAGGCACAAGCCAAATAGGCGAACTTGCAGAATCAATTCGTATAGTACTATACACGTAGCCAGCACGATTGTCGGTGCAGGCCCGCTGTGAAATATCTAGTGCGCGCACTAGCACTTATCAGAGGCCACTCCGAATGAACAAAGAAACAGTGGTTGTCTCGCGACAAGGAAGAACAGCATACACAACAGCAATGCTATCGTGGCACGCACGAACAGTAGTTTATGCCGCACAGGGTGCACCACCGGCCCCTATTGTGATAACTTCGACAGCATAGACACAGTGAAGCACGTACGACTGGGGTGCCCCGCGTACCGCAAATAAAGACATTGTTTTGAGCGAAAGCTGCACGCCATATGCCAAGATCAACTGACGCTACGCAAGATAATAGGTCCCTTTCCCGGAGCTTCAAAACAGCGAAGGGTTTCGGATTCATTGTTTAAATAGTTATCAGAAATTGGCTTGTATGGAAAGCTTTAAGTACTGGCCTTTTCATATAGAGAAGCCCATCCTCTACCGCCGATATCGCCTGCAAATATTCGCATCAGGCTTATCTGTCCTATTCATTTTTATTTCCTCATTATATTTTTTCTTTCCACTCTCCTCTGGACTCTTTCCACTCCCCTCTGGACTCTTCCCCGTCCCTAAACAGAGTAGCACGCCAGCGGTTATGTACCCGCCGGCAAAAATCTATTAATAAAGAGCCCCTCTCTATATATATTATTGTTATTACTGTGACAGTGCTGGCACGCGGAAAAGTATACAGCCTCCGCTACGTCGCGCAAGGCCAGATCGCCGCGAAGCTGGCCGATAGTTTACTGAAACAGGTTGCATGATAGTCATTTGACATTTTGTCGAGAGCATGCCACGTGACGTTTCATTACGTGATGTTCCCGCCACTATCACGTACCAAAACGTCACGTGGCATTTTCTTGCCCACATCAGCTGACAGGATGTCACGTCGCATTCCACGATGCCTGACAAGTTACGGCTATCGTAGAAGAACTTCTTGCTGGGAGAGTTGGTGGATGACCTTGTTCAGTTTCTTGCGCGAAGAACGGACGATCACAGGAAGAATAAGGCAGACAGAAAGAGCGCAAAATTTCAAGTGATTGCTTTTTATTGCGATAGCAATTATATGGACAGTCTCGGCTGGTTTTTGCCGTACCCGTCGCCGCCGTTATGAACACCGTGTATATATATATATATATATATATATATGTCCCAAAGTAAAAAATTACATCATCTCCCGCTAAAGGGGACCATGAGGGGATGCGAAGCAGCACGGGGCGGGTGCACACCGCTTTTGCATCGGTTTGACTAGGTGTCGCATTTGCATCGGTTTGACGCTAGCAGACGATGCCTGCTACAGCGTTGTCTCTCACGGGCGAGGGCGCGTTCTCGTTCCTTGCGAGCTCGTAAAGCGTTCATCGAGGGAGCCGCGACCGCGCGGCAGGCGAGGGAGAGAGTGACGTCAGTGCGCACTGCGAGGGGAGCGTGGCGTCAACGCGCAGCTGCGGCGTGACCTACTTGGCACCGCTCCAACAACTGCGGCGAGGGGAGCGCGTTGCGGCGCGTTCGTACGGACGGACGGACAGCATTACACAGGCTAGTCAAAGAGCTGCTTCGCATCTAATAATTCGAATAAACGCTTCCGACGCGCGGAATCGAACTAGGAACCTCTCGCCCCGCAGCGCGCGGCGCTAACCTGTACGCCACAAAGAGCAGACGCTTCAAGGAGCTAACGGCGAGCCCTATATACACACCTTTTACCGCTGGCAGGACTCGGAGACGGCAAGCGCTTATAGCGTTTCTTCATTACCAGCGAGATGGCGCGAGGAGCGCAACGGGCAGCCGCCTTTCCAACAGGAACGCTGCTCGAACTGAGAGTATCCATTGTGACAGCTTATTCGCGCTCGTTCGGTGTATATCTGTGCGTTCGTTTCGTGCGTGCTTCACTTCATAGTTCGCGCTCATCTTGTGTTTGTTTATTTACAACCTCCCCTAGCTTTGTATGTGTAGCTTTGTGACAAACAACCAGTGGTGTAGCCAGAAATTTTTTTCCGGGGGGTGGGGGGGCTCGGAATTCTCGACGGGCAGGAGGGAGGTAGTCGGAGCCTCACTGTGTGTCTATATATATATATATATATATATATATATATATATATATATATATATATATGATTCGGGGAAGAAGTTCTGTGGGTCCGGTTCAAAACTGGATTAGAAACGATTTGCGCATTTGCGGAAATCGCACGTTTATTGTTCAGCGTTTCGGCCGTGACACAGGCTAGTCAAACACGGCCGAAACGTTGAACAATAAACGTGCGATTTTCGCAAGTGCGCAATTCGTTTCTAATCTCTCTCTGTCTGTCTCTCTCTCTCTCTCTCTCTCTCTATATATATATATATATATATATATATATATATATATATATATATATGCTTTCGGAGCGAAAATATGCACGTGACGCATTTTCGTGGACCGTCGCCCAATGAGTATACATTCGGACAGCATCTGCAGCCTACTTCATCCTTCAGTTGTCATTTCAACCGAGCTCCGAAATATCGATACTCTCGCACGTTCAAAACTTTCACAGACGGCAAGGTATCGGCGAAATCTAGTAGAAAGACATTTATTTCTAGGCCGCTGCGAAGATTCGTCACTTGCGCACGCTACCTCCTTGACAGTTTCAAAATAACGTATAATCATCGATGTACACTGTGGCGGTGGCCACGGGGTTCTCCCACGCTCTAGGAACACAGGACACAGTTCACCGCAGTGCAAACCAACAGTAGGGCATTTATTTGCACCTTCTACACATAGTAAGCACGCTAGCCCAACTATACACACCAGGCATGCTAATGCAATACCCCACGCGTAATCGATAACATTCGACTCACCGCATCAGGATACCGAGCGAAATAGTTTTCGCCCATGCTGGAACCGTAAGCCTATATTGCTCGCGAGATAAGTCGCGCGAACAGAGGCTCAATCGGCTATCGGGAGAGACATCCGCGGGTTCGTCCGAGCGGAGCTCATCGCCACCGCGCGCACGAGCATCGACCACGCGCGACGACGTCCCAAGGCCAAGAGAGCGGATCGTTCCCCGTCCGCGGGCCCGCGAATCCTCGCCGCCAGGTAGCGCTACCGCGGGAACCACAGCGCCATCTTCAGCGCAGCGGTGCGCATGACGATGACGTCACGTCTCGTGCCTCGCGGGAAAGCCACCTTAGAGGAGCTTTGAGGAAACGCGAGCGCCACGCGATAGAAACACATCAGGGGATGTCAACATTCCCACATCCCCCCAACCTTAAATAATCACATATCCCCGCAAAAGCACAGCTACAAATGCACCGCAAATACAGGGTTACACATTCAGCGTCACTGAGCTTCGGGTATGTCCACGCACTTCTGTCCTTCACGCGCACTGCGGCAGCACCGCTGGCCGACACCGCCGGCGTCGCTGCTCACGAAGTCACGTACGCGCCGCCACACAGGCGACCTGTCTTCAGGCTTGACCAAGGCTTCACAGGGGGTCTCCAGGCCAGGACTCCGAAAAGGCGACGCAGTCGGCACGAGCAAGCGTCACTCGCACCGACGCGCCTTCCGGCCGAGAAAGCCGCCATAGCTGATAGCAGCTGCCGACATCCGCCGAGGGGCCCCGAAGTCCGGGCAGCAGCGTGAATGCTCAGAAGGCGACAAGCTGCGGGTGACGTCACTCCCGCTGCGTACACTGAAAATAACGCTCTCGACAGAACACTGCGTTAGGGCAAAGGAGAGCACTTGTACGCATCGGCCACGTGGTACGACTGGAAATAACGCTCTCGACAGAGCACTGCATTAGGGCAAAGGAGAGCAACTGTACGCATCGGCCACGTGGTATGACTGAAAATAATGCTCTCGACAGAACACTGCATTAAGGCAAAGGAGAGCAATTGTACGCATCGGCCACGTGGTACGACGGAAAATAACACTCTCGACAGAACACTGCATTAGGGCAAAGGAGAGCAATTGTACCCATCGGCAACGTGGTACGACCGCTTCGTTCAGCTAGCACGGGATTTCGGCGGCTACCGAGACGCTAAGTTCACGTGAACAAAGATCGCTTTCTTGAGTTCACTCCGTGCGAGGCAAGCTAGAATCAGGTATGCAAAGTGCGACACCTCAACGCCACGGTTCGACTGGTTATGTCCCACGTGCGACAGGCAGCTTCAAGGAGCCTTAGGCCTAACGTATCGCCGCGCTCGACAATAACCGGCATCCAAACAACACCCACACAGGGCACAGAAATTAGGCAGCCGTGAGGAGACTAGCTCTGCTGGGGGCCCTCTCCGCTCGCTACGTGCGAGCAGCTGAACGATCGGCGCCCACCGTCCCGGACAGTGTCGGAACGCCCGGTGCCGAGCCGCAATACCAGACAGCCCGACACCCGTGGCCCGCGGCCACTCGGCTCCCTGAGCCGCGACTCCCAGAGTCAAAGAGATAGAAGCTAGATAAAGATAGAAAATCGGACCACCCACGAGGCTTCCGTACTCACTCACTTCGGGCTCGCCTACTATCCACAGGCACTAAGCCTCGTTCTCCCAGGATGCAGACCACGTGGCTCTCGTAACGACGATCTTTCAAAACGTGCGAGTAGCATGCCGACAAGTTCAAACACGCTACCGCATCCTATCGCCTCGCTCTCAAGAAAGCACGCCGCCGACGCCAGCGATCAAAATCACGCTAGGCGTAATCTCGACAGGTTCAAACAAAGGTTGCCTTGAACCGAGAAAAACTGCTGTCCGATGTTCCAAGAGCTCCACGTTGGGCAGCCAGATGTGGCGGTGGCCACGGGGTTCTCCCACGCTCTAGGAACACAGGACACAGTTTACCGCAGTGCAAACCAACAGTAGGGCATTTATTTGCACCTTCTACACATAGTAAGCACGCTAGCCCAACTATACACACCAGGCATGCTAATGCAATACCCCACGCGTAATCGATAACATTCGACTCACCGCATCAGGATACCGAGCGAAATAGTTTTCGCCCATGCTGGAACCGTAAGCCTATATTGCTCGCGAGATAAGTCGCGCGAACAGAGGCTCAATCGGCTATCGGGAGACATCCGCGGGTTCGTCCGAGCGGAGCTCATCGCCACCGCGCGCACGAGCATCGACCACGCGCGACGACGTCCCAAGGCCAAGAGAGCGGATCGTTCCCCGTCCGCGGGCCCGCGAATCCTCGCCGCCAGGTAGCGCTACCGCGGGAACCACAGCGCCATCTTCAGCGCAGTGGTACGCATGACGATGACGTCACGTCTCGTGCCTCGCGGGAAAGCCACCTTAGAGGAGCTTTGAGGAAACGCGAGCGCCACGCGATAGAAACTCATCAGGGGATGTCAACATTCCCACAACACATACGCATTAAATGCTGTAAAGAATTCGTGAGGCGCAGCCGGGAACAGCGGGCAGCATACCTGAGGTAGGTAAGCTGAAAGTGACGCTATAACATATAACAAACACATTTTTTGAAACCCTTTATTAATTGACCTTGTCGTTGTCCTGATAAACTCCGGAAGACTCTCTCCAACTTACTAACATGCTAGTAGACGTACAGGACGACATTTTAGCATATATTTCGTATTTATGGTTTCCTCACCCAAACTTACCTGTTCGCTACATTATGCAGGCGCATCTTCACCAAATTTTCGATACATTTGCAGGAAGAACAGAGATTCGCCTGCGATAGTGATTCTAAGCAGCTCCAGATCTATCTGTCCTGAACATATTACCGCTTCTTTTTTAAAGGAATTAAGCCAATTGCGTTACAGAAAAATGCCGTCCTCATTAACGTGGTAGGCCTCCCGAAACATGGTTTTGTCTCCACTTAACTCACAAACACCACCATCCCAACCCTTTCACGAATAATTACTGACACATGTATTAAACTGAAAAACGTGGCAAAATATCTCTTAATACTGAAAAAGCTTTTCATGCGGTTTGCCACTTCAGACTTCTAGCCAGATAAATTAAAAATCCCACTGTCCTGTTGGAACTAACGCCAGTTTAATCCTACAGTTACTTCGAGGCATGCGGAATGCAAGTTGCGATGTATAAATCTGATTTGGAACTCACTGAAGTGAACTCCGGAATGTTGAGATGCCCCTACTTCGCGCAAAGGGGGAGGCGGTTCTACGCCGCAAGACTTCACAAGTACCACAACTACGCTACGACTCCGTTCGAAATGCTTCACGTAATCCCACTATACACCCCCTTTGGCCACACACCTCAAAAGCCATTTAACCAAAACGGACTCGTGCTGGGGCCGGGGAGAATAGAGGCAACAGGCTTAATTAACTCAACAAAACATGGACTTTGATATGTGAACATGGTCAAAGTATACAATTAACAATTAGTAGCCAACCTAATGATGCAAGGCAAACAAAGAGCAAAGTAAACGCATAGTGCAGCACGGGAGCCAACAGGGCAAACAAATTCGTCAACTAACGGCGGATACAATGGGTAAAACGGCTTATAAACAAACGGCGAAATGTGTTAAGTACGCTTGCTGCCGCCAACGAAAGGAAC
The DNA here is from genome assembly GCA_013339685.2 of Hyalomma asiaticum. Classification (NCBI taxonomy): domain Eukaryota; kingdom Metazoa; phylum Arthropoda; class Arachnida; order Ixodida; family Ixodidae; genus Hyalomma; species Hyalomma asiaticum. The sequence goes on along the minus strand of CM023484.1, from coordinate 105,786,570 downwards.
GCTTATCTGGGTGGGCTCCATCGGCGCATAGGTCTCGTCGACGGCCTGTGGACTGCTGCTTTGTTAGAAACTCTGATGTCGACCTCGAACTCGCCGTTGCTCATGGATTCTCCCCGATCATTGCTGCTCGCATCATGCTCTCGCAAAGACTACATCGTCTGAGAGCCGAACGGCCAGGATGGCACGAGGGATCGCAAACGAAGCTTACTTCTTCACATGGCGGAAGGTCACTGCCTCTCGTCGAGTCTTTCGAATCTCCAAAATTCCGCCCTGTCCTCTGTCCCAAGACGAGTTTTTCTCCTGGACAGCCCCGCCTCACCTATCTATCCAGTGGTTGTCTACGGCAACGTCGCCGGTAGAAAACGCAGTCCAACCCGCCGTGCGACTATTGTTTGGGACTCGACTCCACAGTGTAACGCAGTACGAGCTCCTCTCCAAAAATATAGAAAACATAAACATACACAAAACTCGACATTCGCACAGGACGTCGGACAGCGTAACCGGCGACACTTGTGTATAGACTACCGTAACGAGCGTTGGCTACCACCGCTTCCATTCCGAAACACTCCAGGTGCAAGCAATTTGGCACCGTCTAGGCGCCCTCAAGCTGGAAGTGGCCGGTGAAAAGACGCGCCTGTCGGCAGTCGCTCCTTTGTGCCGGCCAGATGTGCGAGTCCGAGGAGCAGTTCTGCTTACTGCATTGCATGGTGATCGAAACATACCGGGGACGCTCCGCTGGCCTTGTTCAAGCACTTATGAGCGCGCTGGGTTCGCTTTGGCGTCGGCATTCTGTCGTCTTCAAGGTCGCCGCCTAGTGCACACTCTCATCTGGGGCCTCCGCGCAAACGTCAAAGTGCGGTTTCCGCAAAACCCGCGGGTAACGAAAGCCCCAGCGATTCTCTGACCGCAGCGGCAGCCGAAAAACAGGATTGTGTTTCGCCCGTGTCTCGCCCCGCCGACGCCCCTCGGGGCGTCACAATGGCACAAGGATCGGTATTAGGTCCAATATTTCCTGTATCAATGACGTTCGCCATAAGCATTCGGCTTACGAAGTTCACAATGTACTCGCTTGATGCAGCAGCAGCATCGACAAATACTAGATTATCAACAACTACTAGCCGTATCTCACTGGTTTTTGCAAACTGAAACGTCATATATGTCTTAACCTTACGCGATCGCTTGCTACACTGAGTTGACAATATTACATGCCTAGCGGACGATTTAGACACATCAAGGTTTAAAACAAAATTTATAATTGAAAGCTTTCTTATGGTTTTTACACGCTCTCCTGGCAATATTTTCCCTATGACCTTCATTGGGCTTTGTACGTTTTCTTTTTCTTATTTCACTCTCACTTAGGTTGCTGTTGAAAAAAGAGGGGGGGGGGGGGCTGATGTAAAGAACTTGTTTGGCTCCCTTACTAAACGAGGTCCAAGAATAGGGAGTTTCCTTCTGCCTAACAGAGATGTAATATCCCGTTCAGTGCGTTACATGTTACAGACATGCCATATTTTCGTCCCTGACTCCGCGCACCAGGCAAGCAAAAAATGGTAGTGCATGCAACCCTCGATTGTAACTATTACAATGACGAATAATTGCAGGACTTTCTCGGTGCTTTAACTTGGAATTGAATTAATAGTTGCGCGCAATTTTCGTATTTCATGCATCTAAACACTAGCTTCTTCAAAATAAAGCGTCCTGATATACCTGTTTACTCGAGTGAGCAGAGGCTCGATGTGGGCAAGTTTCTTTAGCATGCTTGAAATCCCTGTCATTTGTACGTGTTTCTTTTTTTTGTCCCCGTTCTCCTGCGCTCTTTTTTCTTCATGGAACTCATTTGCATTTTTGCTTGATATGTAGCCTTCTTTATTCGATTTGTTCGACCACATACTGTAACCGAGAAAGGTATTCATATAAATAGATTTATTTTCATTTTATTTTCCCACTGGCCGCTCATGGATAGTCTCAAGTACTGATTTATCGATCAATCGTCTCGGCGCTGTAGTTATTTCGGCTGTTATGTTTACAACGCTGTATTTTGTATTCAAGAAATGAAATGATTTCAAATTAATTTTCTGGCTTGCTGAAATTAATAAGGCGTCGTATGACGTCATGTGAGCAATAGCAAGGGACTATTCAAACATTATCAGAGAATTCTCATATAATCCATACAGGTCACCTTAGGCACATTACAATGTCAGTGTATTGTCACAGGATATAGGGTCCCATGTAAGTACAAATCAGTTGAAGAGGACTTAGCATTCGAGGTCTCGCTCGTTTGTTGGCGCTTCTAATATTAGCTTTCCCAGAAGACGGAGAGCCGCTGCTGCCCTTGAGACATATTGCCGCTAAAGCCACGATCCGAATAACGTCGCCTCTTCTTGAATTAATGTCGCGACCACCGCCTGCTGGTAGCGGAGCTGTTGACCCTTGTGCACTGTCGGCGATGAACCGCAACGCGGTCGTTTTGTCGACTCGTTATTCCGTAGTTTACATGCTTGTGGATAACACTGAAAAGCAGTTCGGTCCAGTCGGAAGGTTGGTTGAAATTTCCTCTCTCTGCGGCATCGTCCTCGGAAGGGGACACGCCGTGCGCGCACATTGCAACCGTATGTAAGTGGTCAAGGAAAATGACGAAAGCGAAGCTGTATTGGGCCACCCATGTAGGGACACTGCTCAATAAGAAAAAAAAAACGGATGCACTGTACGCCATATTCCCCACGCGAGCGCAACGAAAAGCGTCAGCGCCCCACAGAAACAGGAATAAGCGGGGAAGAAGGGTCGGGCGGCATAGGGGAAGGCGTTGCACAGGAAACAGCGGCATACTTTGCGCTTGGTTCGCTAGCTCGATGACCTTAGCCCGCGAACGTTTCACCCGTAGAAAAAGCACTCGTGTTTCTGGTACGCAGACTCGCCATATTCTTCCATCACCGCAGAGAGTTAATTGTCAACACATTGCAGAAGCGTCTGCCTGCCGCGGTGCTGTGCTGCAAAGACTGCAAGCTCCCTTTTCAGGCTCTTATCTCAGCACTCTTTGCCGATAAATGACAGGTGCCCCTCGTTTGCCACCACGGTTTCCTGCAGACAAACTACAACTTTCCCCGCCATAGAGTGACAAGTCAACTTCCTTTGTGAGTTGAAAGAGCCGCGTTCTTCGTTTTTAAGCCCACCGCAGACACGCGAATGCCCATAGCCGCACCTTCCCAGAATGGGCACCTTTGTTCGTACAGGTGGTGGGCCAGCATAGATAGGCAGTGGGACACCGGCTCGAAAAATTTCGGGAGGGGGGGAGGGCTTCAGCCTGGTCAGCCCATGCCTGCCTACGCCACTGCACACAACGTATAATGCCCTTCGTACCAGCACGCGCTGCCCACGGGACGCGCTCACTTAGCAAGTGCATGTTTGCTACAATTAATATTTCTCCTGAAGCTGCGAGCCTCACTTCGTATAGCCTTACAGTTTCTTGCTATCGCATTCATTGCTTCGCCCTTGCGGCGAAAATGTGACCTTTTTCTTGAATCAGCTTATATAAGCATGTCCAAACATCACAAAGATAGGAAAGAGGGTTGAAAGGGGGTGAAAGGGGAAGCATACAATTCAGAACACCTCACGTCACATACACTTGCGCAAAAACTGGCCTTCAGCCTTATACAAGGTAGCAGAAGTATCGCTTACACATTTACCACCTTTACCTTTAAGAAAAAATGCTTCTAATAGTTCACGGCCAATTCTAGTCTGGCTCCTCCCCAGTATCTTGATCTTTTTTAGTAAAGGCTCGCATACCATGCACTTGCTGCAAGGAGCGGGCAAATTCGCTCCTTTTCTTTTTTCTAGAGACGAGGCATGCTCCCCCGCACGTTCATTCACGCATCGCCCGGTTTGGCCCACGATAGACCTCCCACATCTGAGGGGTATTTCATATGCCACCTTTGTGGCACACTTCACAAAAGATCGGCCATGTTGGATTCCGCAACCGCTGCCTCGGGCTTCCTTCCCGCTAATCATAGAGCGTAACCAGGCCAATTTCTTAGGTGCCGAAAACAACACATCGACACCATGCCTACTTGCCACATTTTTTTTAATATTGTGGGCGACCTTGTGCATGTATGGCACAACAATGGGCTTCCTTTTCGGCAGGGACTCGGCGCCTGTTGTTGTTGTTTCCTCAAATCTGGCACATACCGACCCTGGGGCCTCTTTCTTCTTTCTTTATCTTCTTACTTCTTAAGGAGATTGTCCGCCAATGCTGCGATTACCTCGAGGGGGAAGCCAGCAGAAATCAGCCTGCTAACTTGATTGCATAAAATTTCGTACATCGTGTGCGGACATGATCTGGTGTGGGCGGAACTAAGGCACAAACCTGCAATCGCCCTTTCTATTATTTTCGAATGCGCGGAATCGAAAGGCAGAAGTTCTTTCTGCGCCCGCGGTGCATACCTTTAGCAAACATGGCCCGTTCCGAACCATAAATTAATATCTGAAAATTGCAACGACCCTTTAGAAGGAAGCTATGCGTAAACTTCTACCCTTTCCCATGAAGCGTAAAAATGGATAGAATGCTACTCACTGACTCTGAGCAAGTCACGGAATTCTGTCCTGACAAAAGTATTAAAAGTCATCTACGTATCTGAAGGTCTTGACCACGCCTTGATTACCGAGATCGTGCTGCAGTGAGCGGTCAATGGCGGCTAAAAAAATGTTACAAAGCACTGGGGCAACACAAGGCCCGATGCAAATGCCTTGGCGCTGAATGTAGAATTCATTGTTATTATGAGATGAAGGTGGCATGTAAATAAAACTCTAACAAGGACATGAAGTTGTCAAGCGACACAACGGGAGCGTTCTGAAACCTTGTTGCACCGTCCTTTTCAATGCAGTCTCCGACAGCTACAAAGAGTTCACCATGGGGCGCCGAATAGAACAAGTCTTCCACAACAATGGAGAATGCATAACCTACAGAAACACTAGAACGCACGAATTGCACTAATTCGACAGAGTTCTTGGTGGCGAAAGGGTCACCAACGTGCACGGCACTCAGATGTTCTTGCAGAAACTCGCTAATAAGGCACTGCCAGGAGCCCTTCTCGCTGACAATTGTTCCAAACGGCACCGAGTCCTTGTGAGTCTTAGCAGTGAAGAAGACGGTCAGCGCTTTCTTTCTACAGCCAGTTATTGAGCTTGCAAGTCTACTCAGTTCAAGATCATTGCACTTTGCAGCGACTCTGCTCTTTATCCTTGTTGCACTTGGTTTAATGGTTTAACGCGCACGAAATTCTTGGCGATGGCTTCGTCGGCCCTCTTTCTGGGCTCCTCTTCCTTTAGTACCACAGCCCCGCCACGGTGGTCTAGTGGCTAAGGTACTCGGCTGCTGATCCGAGGGTCGCGGGATCGAATCCCGGCCGCGGCGGCTGCATTTCGATGGAGGCGAAATGTTGAGGCCCGTGTGCTGTGCGATGTCAGTGCACGTTAAAGAACCCCAGGTGGTCTAAATTTCCGGAGCCCTCCACTACGGCGTCTCTCATAATCAGAACTGGTTTTGGGACGTTAAACCCCACAATACAATACAATTTAGTACCACAAATCCCCCGTTTTCGTCTGCTTGGAGTAACCGCAGGTTGTTCTGGTTGAAAAACGTAACGACTTTCCTAGTCGGATCATTCACATGCTTGGCAGGCATTGTCACAGTTTTTCTTAGGGCATCTACACCTTCCAGGAGGCACCTTTCACGCACCTATTGGTCAGCTCTACTTGAAATACCGCGATTAATCGCTAGCACGTCATGCGCCACAACTCTCGGTTCGATACTGTACTTTGGTCCCTTGCTGATAATGCCAGCCACTTCATCAGGCACCACCACATCTCCCAGGGCCACGAAGCCTTTTGAACCATCGGTTACGGTAGTTGCTCTCTTACTGCAGAGCGCTTGTTGAAGGCACCTGGTCCATCAAAATTCCATCATCAGAACCGCAATTCTTCCGGCAGCTCGCAGTTTTATCTCGGCTACCCAGACAGGTACCGCCGCATAGCATAACATCTTTAAAAAATCTTGTATCCTCCCTACTTGGCGCCATAGTTCCGTTCTTAGGTATCTGCAGATACGCCTCCAAAGGCCCTCACGCGGTTTGAGGAAACCGCGGGGAAAATGTGTGAGCATTGTTCATCTGCTTCATCTTCTCACCTGTAAATATTCATCATCACCGCTTAGGCTGGGGCAGCGGGGCTCGGTCTCGACAATAAAGAAAAAGGGTCTTGCGGCCTGAACGTTGTCTCACAATATATATATATATATATATATATATATATATATATATATATATATATATATATATATATATATATATCTTGTGAGCAACTACTTTTATTCTAGGCGAGCCTCGATCTATGGCGACTGTAGACGACTGTAGGTGGTAGATGGCGGCCCGAGCGGAGCTCCAGTGAGAACGTGCGAGAGGTCTTCGGGAACGGAAAGCACCTCCACCACTTGTGAGCAACTACTTTTATTCTCGGCGAGCCTCGATCTATGGCGACCAAGATGGAGAGCGAGCCAAGCAGCTGATGATGATCGATGTTGATGGGGAAAATGTACAAGTGATGATGATGTGCAGAGATGAAGAAGAGCCAGTCATATGTTGAGCTCACACTAAATATATATATATATATATATATATATATATATATATATATTGTGAGCTCAACATACGACTGGCTCTTCTTCATACTGAGGAAGGGAGGAGCCGGTGGGATTCAAGTGCATAAGACGCTGACGACAATAAATAGATGCGGATGCAGAAGACAAGAAGTCCCACCCGAGAATGAGGTCATGTGTGCACTCCCGAAAAACTGCAAAAGCTATGTGGTGACGTATCCCATCAATCAAGACACGAACAGTGCACTGTGCAGTTGGGCGAATGATAGCGTTGGTCGCTCCGCGCAGAGGAGGTCCACAGTATGGCGTAGTCACTTTCCGGAGGCGGCAACAAAATTCGGCACGAATAATGGAAATAGCAGCACCTGTGTCCACGAGAGCCTCTGCGCGGATACCTTCAGCAAACACTACTACCAAGTTCGACGGTCTGTCCGGAGGAATTTTTGGCTGTCCGGTGGATGCAGTTTCCCCTCCTAAAACTGCATCGGGGAGTTTTCCGAGTGGGCGTTGGTGACGTTGGAAGCAGGCCTGAGAGGCGACACTGAACGACGGCGCGGAGACGGCGACCTACGACGAGAGTTTCGAGGATTGGCGGACATATGAGTAGGGTAGGGCGGTGATGGTGAGCGGTCAAAGGAAGAGCGGTAGTAGGTCCGCTGGTAGCTCCTTGCTGGGCGAGCGCCTGTGCGTTCGTCTGGAACGTACCCTCGTTGCTCGTCGTATTGACGTCGGCGGCAAAAGCGGGAGATGTGCCCTCGATATCCGCAGTAGAAACAAGTCGGTCGAGCAGGACGTGAAGCGTTGCAATAAGGCTGTGGACGTACCGGCGGTGACAAGGAAGCCACAGGGGCACGTTCTTCTGGCATTGGAAAAGAGGCAGGGTTCGCCGGAGAGAGCGCCGCGACGTTGGCATAGGTCGGCGTCTGATGAACGCAGGAATTGTCAGAGCACGTAAGACGCGATGCTGACGCTATTTCTTCCTTGATGACGTCTCTTAACGTGGTGGACCCGGCAGGAACACTACACGCTGGAGCACATGACGAGGACTGGCCGTGAAGTTCTTCACGAACGATGTCGCGGATCAGGGTGCGCAAGTCCATGACCGAAGGGAGACGAAGGTCAGGTGTATCGGTGTATAACCTGAGCGACTGAAGTTCTTGGAGACGCTGGCAAGTGGTTATAACCTCCTGAATGCTTGCCGGGTTTTGTGAGGCGAGAGCATTAAAGGCGATGGTGTTTATGCCTTTCATAATGTGGCGTATGCGGTCTGCTTGGGACATGGAGGCGTCCACACGCTTGCACAGTGCAAGCACATCCTCGATGTACGAGGTGTACGATTCACCGTGGGCCTGAGTACGCTCACTGAGCTTTTTCTTCGCTACCTCAGCACGAACGGAGGGAGCACCGAAAATTTGGCGCAGCTGTTGCGTGAACGTGGCCCAATCAGGAATGTCAGGTTCGTGGTTCCAATACCAAGTCTTGGCGACGTCGGACAAGTAAAAGGGGACGTTGCGTAACTTGTGCGAATTATCCCACCTGTTATAGTCGCTGACAAGGTCGTAGTTTTGAAGCCAGTCCTCGACGTCATCGCCTCGCAGACCAGCGAAGATTGGCGGGTCGCGCAGGCGGGTGTTGATGGCGAGTAAGGGCTGCGCAGGCTGCGGTGAGGCGCTGGGATGGGAATCGCCGTGGTTCTCTGAACCTTGCATGGCTGTAAGTGGTAGACGGCGGCCCGAGCGGAGCTCCAGTGAGAACGTGCGAGAGGTCTTCGGGAACGGAAAGCACCTTCCACCACTTGTGAGCAACTACTTTTATTCTAGGCGAGCCTCGATCTATGGCGACCAAGATGGAGAGCGAGCCAAGCAGCTGATGATGATCGATGTTGATGGGGGGAAATGTACAAGTGATGATGATGTGCAGAGATGAAGAAGAGCCAGTCGTATGTTGAGCTCACACTACGAGTTTACGAGTTTAACGTGATGCCTTTTGGGCTTTGTAATGCGCCTGCCACATTTGAACGCATGATCGATAATGTCTTGCGCGGATTGAAGTGGAAGACGTGTCTGTGCTACCTTGATGACATAGTCGTGTTTTCAACCACGTTCTCTCAACACCTCGAACGCCTTGACCAAGTGCTCGCCTGCCTCGCACGCGCTGGGCTACAGCTCAACACCAAAAAGTGCACTTTCGCGAGCAAGACCATCAAGATCCTGGGGCACTTAGTCAGCAAAGAAGGAATTCGACCGGATCCTGAGAAGCTTGCCGCCGTTCTGAAGTTTCCCCGTCCTATGTGTCAAAAAGACCTCCGTAGTTTTCTCGGACTTGCTTCTTACTTCCGGCGATTCATACGCAACTTTGCTACGCTTGCTTCTCCCCTCCATCAGCTCCTTGCACGTGAAACCCCATTCCTTTGGTCTGGAGATTGTCAAAGTGCTTTCGTGGCTTTGAAACATGCCCTGACGTCCGACCCGGTGTTATGCCACTTTGATCCGTGTGCACCCACCATTCTCCACACAGACGCCAGCAGTCATGGTCTCGGTGCCATTCTCCTGCAACGTGACAACATCTCTCGTGAACGAGTTGTCGCTTACGCTAGTCGCACTCTGACCCCTGCGGAGAGGAATTACACCATCACCGAGATGGAGTGCCTTGCTGTTGTATGGGCCGTGCAAAAATTTCGCCCATATCTCCACGGTCGTCACTTCACTGTCGTGACCGACCACAACGCTCTGTGCTGGCTTTCATCGCTAAAGAACTTATCGGGTCGCCTTGGGCGCTGGGTCCTTCGTTTACAGGAGTACGACTTCGAGGTAACCTACAGGTCCGGAAAAAGACACCAGGATGCCGATGCTCTCTCTCGCTACCCCTTGTCCAAGAACGACGAATCACCATCGACTCTCCATACTAAAGTACAGCACGCGTCCCCTTCGTCGGCTTCAGCCATCTCGACGCTCGATTGGCTGAAGCCAGAACAGTCATCTGTACTTGTGTCTCACCAACGTGTTGACCCCTACTGCAGAACCATTGTAGGACGTCTCCAAGGTTCTTCTTTACCTCCCAACGCCCGACTCCGTCGACAACTTACACAGTTCAGGCTTCACGATGGGGCTTTACAACGCTACATTTATCATGTCGATGGTAACAAATGGGTCCCGGTCGTACCTCGTTCCTTACAACGCGAGGTGCTCGCAGCTTTTCACGATGATCCGACTGCAGGACATCTAGGCTACCACAAGACTTACGACAGAATCCGAAGTCGCTGTTCCTGGCCTGGCCTCTCCACAGCCGTTTCCAAGTACGTCGCATCCTGTGTCCGTTGCCAGAGCCGCAAGCGACCAACTACTGCTCCTTCGGGCCTCTTGCAGCCTATTCCTTGCCCGGCGTCGCCTTTCGAAGTCGTTGGCGTAGACTTGTACGGCCCTCTTCCGAAGACCCCTACTGGCAACCGCTGGATTGTCACGGCCGTTGACCATCTCACGCGCTACGCTGAGACAGCCTGTCTGCAAACTTGCACTGCCGCGGAAGTCGCGGATTTCTTCCTACGCAACATCTTTTTGCGTCATGGCGCTCCACGTGTTCTCCTCAGTGACCGTGGCAAAGCTTTTCTCTCGTCCGTTCTTGCTGAAGTCCTGCGTGCCTCAGGCACCATTCACAAGACCACGTCGAGTTATCACCCGCAGACCAACGGCCTGACAGAGCGTTTCCACCGTACTCTGTCGGACATGCTCGCAATGTACATCGCCCCCGACCACACGAACTGGGATGCAATCCTTCCGTTCGTAACATTTGCCTACAATACGGCCACGCAACGCACCACTGGCTTTTCTCCATTCTTCCTCGTCTATGGTCGCGCACCAAGTTTCGCTCTGGACGTGTCATTCCTGTCGGCTTCTATACCCTCAGCAGCTCCTTTCTCTGAAGAATTTCTCTCTCGGCTTGCGGACTGCCGTCACCGCGCCCGTATTAACACCGACATTTCCCAGGAGGTACGGAAGTGCCGCTACGACTCTGGTCACCGTGCTGTGACTTTTTCTCCTGGCGATGAGGTGCTTCTTTGGACTCCCGTGCGCGCTACAGGCTTATGTGCAAAATTAACCAGTCGTTTTATTGGACCATACACAGTCATTGAACAGACATCCCCAGTGAATTACCGCGTCTCGCCCCTTACGTCCCCATCTGACCACCGTTGCCGAGGGACAGAAATCGTGCACGTTTCTCGCTTGAAACCATATATTCGGCGAGTTTCGTAATTCCTCAGCGCGGCCAGGCGGCCGCTTCCATCGCGGGAGGGAATTAGTGTGAGCTCAACATACGACTGGCTCTTCTTCATCTCTGCACATCATCATCACTTGTACATTTCCCCCCATCAACATCGATCATCATCAGCTGCTTGGCTCGCTCTCCATCTTGGTCGCCATAGATCGAGGCTCGCCTAGAATAAAAGTAGTTGCTCACAATATATATATATATATATATATAGGTTGCCGGTGAACGCTTCTCCAACGCGAGCAGTCGGTATTTCTCAATCAAGAAACTCGGAGACGCTGCCTGCGCCAACGTTGTCTCTCGCGGGTGAGGGCGCGTTCTCCTTTGCGAGCCGATAGAGCGTTCCTCTAAGGAACAACGTTTCCATAGCCTACGCGCGCCTTTCGCTCTCTCTCTGGCTCTCCTCTCTCTCTCACAAGACAGCAGAGGCACGCGCCGGGAGAGAGAGAGAGAGAGGCACGCGCCGAGGGCGAGCGCGTGCCTCCGAGCACGCGGGTTACGCCTGGCAACTGACGCTGGACAAGGTTAGACTAAGAGGAGCTTCGCCCCTAAAAAGTTAGATTCTCGGGAGGAGCCAGACTACAGTGGGCCGTGAACTAGCATTCTTTATTAAAGATAAAGGTGATAAATGTGTAAGCGACACTTCTGCTACATTGTACAAGGCTGAAGACCATTTTTTGCGCATGTGTATGTAATGTGAGGTGTTCTGAATTGTATGCTTCCCCTTTAACCCACTTTCAACCCTCTTTCCTATCTTTGTGACGTTTGGACATGCTTATATAATCTGATTCAAGAAAAAACAAACCGCTTGATAGTTTGCGCTCTTTCTGTCTGCCTTGTTCTTCCTGTTATCATCCGTTCTTCGCGCAACAAACTGAACAAAGTTACGGCTACCTTAAGGAGCTTCACTCTAAAACTGGCTTGACAGAGTTCTCACAGTTACCTTAAGCAGGTTTGCTGCTAAAACGAAAAAGAAATATTCTGGATGTTTTCTCTTTATGACCCTTATTGCCACACGACGAGCTTGAGAGAGTTATAAAGGAAATTCCTATTAAACATGGTTTTGCGGTTACCAAGGTGCGAGCCCCGACATCCCTCACCCTGGAAACGAAGTTGAACGTGCAAGACGCGACAAGATACGTATTTGCTTCGTACGACAAAAATAGAGAGAATAGCCTATTGATGTCGTATTAAACGTGTTTTCACTTGTTGACGCTTCTACGCAACGTAGAATAACAATCGAGTTAAGACCCCCATGACGACGCATAGATTCGCATTTTAGAAATTTCCGAGGGACAACAAGGTGCAATAAATGCGCAGATCTATACATAGACAACCGTGAACAAAAGTATTGAAGAGATGACACATAATATTGATGTTAATAAAAAAGATTTATACGGGAGTGAGCATGCCATTGTCTACTTGCATTGGAAAACAAATGTTGCCTGAAAGCATGATCGTGCTTGACAAATTACACGGCGTCATTGTATTTTCTTGGTAAACAGAGAGGACGTTGCGCTCTGTACCGATTTCTGGCAGCAAGCAATGCTCCCATGGTGCGCTATTCCAATCGATAGCCGGCGCTTTTCTGCTTCGTTATTCGTGCGTAGGCCCAATCTCGGCGCACCTTATTTTTGTTGCCGATAGTCGCGGAATCGAATCCCGGCAGTGGCGGTTCCATCTCAATGGAGGTCAAATGTTGAGGCCCATGTAGTGTGCGATGTCATTGCACGTTATACAAAGAACCCCAGGCGATCGAAATTTCCGGTGCCCTCCGCCATGGCGCCTACCGTAACCGTCTAGTGGTTTTGGGACATGCTACCTGCAGACCAGTCAGTTGGTCAATGTAATTTTCTTCTGTGTTATTACAGAGAAGAAGCTGTCATTGAAAAGTCAAAGCTGCAACTTTTGATCCAAGCATTATTCGGAGGAATAGGCAGGGCAACATGAGTCTCGTGAGAAGTTTTAGTTTTTACCTATCGGGCTTATCACCTTTTATAAATAATTCCATTGGGAGAGAAGCCCTTAAACATTTAATCAAATGCGCACAATGAAAACGAATCATTAAGAAACACGGACAGATGAAGGGCGAAAAGCATGTGTGTATAGCCCATGTACATGCTAAAAGCGTGATAAAAGTAATGATATTGTTTACAGTTTAACCAAGCCGTACATTATAATTCATTGTGCAATATTGGGCGAGTTTATTGCGACATTGCGCTGTTTAAATATGAATTATAATACAGTCGTTCATTCTCCCCAGCCACACCTTACAACAATGGATATCCAGTAAACAGTTATGCAATTTTAGTACGTTTAATTGAACGTGACGCATGCCTTGGTCTAGCTAAACGATTCGTTAATTTAAGCTGCTCGCTTGACTATACCGTCATCACCAACGCCGCCAGGGCAGGGTATTAAGCAACGAAATGTTCGTTCGTCCATGTTTCTTCTCAAAGAAAGTCTGCGCTTCGAATTAAGGCTAACTATATTGTCTTTTTTCGCGCTCAGGACAAAGGTGGCAGGAAAACGGGCAGGGACGGCTCAAAGAAAAAAAGGCCAAGAGGTTACAAGAACAAAAGGAACGGAACCCTTGTGCTTACGGATAAGATTGCAAGCAACTGGGACAAGGGGAACCACAGAGTGATAAATGTAAGTACTTTTGAGGTACGAGCATTTGCTGTCATATAAAGGGAATTTATACAATGACGTACATGCCATATCGTTTTCAGTTTAATCTTACTGCAAGTATCGCGAGTAAAGCTGCAACGGCTTTAGAACAACTGTTAGGAAGGGTATGTTGAAAGAGGGTGAACAGTTAAAGGCAGCACTAGCCAATGTTTCATTCTCGAGATTTTATTTTTTTTTTTCATCCCGGTAACGTGCACAGAACCCTCCATGTACGACAGTGACAAACGTAATCGCATGTGCTTTCAACCTTGCTGTGAAATACAGAACGAGTGCTAGGGAAGTCGGCAACACATGGCCACTTCCCCACTAGGCCACGCGGATTCTTTAGACACCTCTCGCGAAGTGTCGCAAACATTTACGTAGAATTCTCGCGGAGGGGAGGGTCAAGAGCTAACGCTTTAGCCTTCAGGAAACAATTAGGAGGACGCTCGAATAAACGTCAAATGTCTAAGGTAGCAGCCGCGAGCTATTTAATGTGGTTGAAATGAAAAGTCTAGTATTGCCAACTTAGGTCCGCATGGGCGCATGCTTAATCGAAGTTGCATGCGAAGGCGCTGCAAGAGAGCACAGCATCTGTGTGATTCAAACTGAGTAGACGGAGTTATGAGGCTACACAGTACATGCTCGAACACTTTCTACTTTTGCATTGTCCCTTGAAGCATAACCGCTGCCAAGATTTCCGATGCGAAAGCAGTACGGCAACGCTATGGAGCTCTGCTTCTTATGGTCAAGCTCTAGTGAGCTGCAATTTCTTATTAAACCTGTTAAGCCTTATGCCAGTTTTATCTATGTGTCAGGTCGAATTATACAGCGACATGCGTGTCGTTCACGAGAAGCATCATAGACCGCCTCGTCTCTTAAGAATTTTATGAAACGTTAAAGAATTAGATCAAGGAATACGCACTACATACAGAATATGTAGGCCACGGAGAAAGAGGTATTTTTGAGGAGAGCAAACTGCTACGCCACGGCAGCGTGCGGCGGCGGCCAGTTAATGTAACCCTTGGGCGAGGAGGAAGTTGAGTTTTCTGCGCATCACGACAGATGACGCTGCCGGCCTGTTCCCATCGTTTACATGCCGTCCTATGGGCGCGACGCATAATTGTCGCGTTACCGTCTCATACAATGGCAAGTTTTCCCAGTTTTCACTCTGTAGCTTCAATAAATATGGACGGCGGACATTTTAGCTGCAGTTTGTAATAAATGCTAAATTATTTACGTGCCGTACAGCGCTCGGAACAAGCTGCTTGCACTCACTTCAGAGCAGACGTCGCTTGCCGCTGCAAGCCATTCGCTGGCGTGTTGTGAGTTCGCATGTGTAAATGGCCCTGGGAAGAAAAAGCGTGAGAGCTGCCGCGTATTCTTTGTCATCTGCTGACTCTACAACAGTCACGGGCTTCCGCAGCGCGACGTCGCGCCTCCGTAGCCGATCGCGGAGGCCACAGCGCGACGAGCGCGTTTCTCTTTTCGTCCAACAGAGGGCGCGTCATCGCGGTGCCCTAAGGCGTGATTTTATCGGGCCGCCAGAGCGAGCGCTTTTCCCCTCCTCAAGAATTGTTGCTCCGTGATGTAGGCATGTATCATTTTGGTTATTTGAAATTTCATCTTTCTTGCAGTGTACAGAAGATGACGATTGTCCTCTTGGATGCACCTGCATGATGAATTCACAGCATACAAAACTATGCGCTGTTATTGCAGATCCAGATCCTACTTACGAAGATTATTAATTTTAGAAGTATATGCAGCTGCGAAAAGTACTGTGTTACTGTACACAGAAATCACAAAATAAAACAAAATCACAGTATTGTGTTTTCAACAAGCGTGGACAACTGGGATTTTTAGTGCATAATAAATAGCAGTTCGAGGGCAGCAAAGATAAGGCCAGATTCTGTCGACCGATTATTTTTTGTCCTTTCTTCGCTGTTCTCGAACCGTATTAAAGCCGCGTTCACGCTGGGAAACTTCCGATCATGCCAGCAGATGAGATCACATCACCCACATACTAGAAAGTACAAGTGTTTACACCGAAGCAGTGTTACAGCACGATAATATGCTCAATTATTCCGACCACCTGCCTCCCCAGCTAGCACACAACACGAAAAAGACGACTGCCGTCTTATTTCGCGTGGTTAAAATCTCAAAGACGTTGCGAGCGGGAGCAACATAAAAGGGACGATAAAAGCGTCTCCGAAACACCGTCGCGAGACCTAACGTAAACGTTTCGCATGCACGAAGGTCCTGAAGACGCGGCGGCGTCTTGTTGAGCAAGAATTTCCCATCAGAACAACGCTGGCAAGTTACCCCTACCCTCGCCCCCTCCCTCTCCACCGGAGATGCTAACGCAATGCCTGGCTCAAAGCATCGGCTCGGCGCCGAGATGTCGCCGGCTGCCATGGGCCCTGGAAGCGTAGCAGAGACAGCCCGGGACGACGCAGACGGGGGCCTATGAGGCCGCGCGCCCATTGGACCGCGCGCGAAAGTGTACTACATCCACCGCCGTGCCTTCGTATCTGCATAAGCGTTCGTTGTATGCACGGCCAGCGCCTCCTAGAGGAGGCGCTGGCACGACGAGGCACACGGAAAAGTGCTGAGGCTAACCCCACTTAGAATATGAAGCATGTCAATAAATTTCAGGTGCTTCGAAAGAGACAACCCGCGCATGTGCTCATGTGCGTCAGAAGACGCCGCGCACGCCTGTGCGCGATCGTGTTCGATTATGCCGCGTCCACTACGCTGCAGCCGTCGCAACAGTGGGACGATCGGATCTGCACGTACACTACGCCTGGACCATACTACGCGCATCTCAGGCAGACACGAGCAATCACAGTGCGAAGAAATGAAGAGGCCAGGATGCTGACACTCGGTAATTTTTTAGGGGCGAAGCTCCTCTTATATAGTCTAACCTTGTCACGCGGCAGGCGTCAGTCGTCAGGCGTAACCCGCGTGCCGGGAGGCACGCGCTCGCCCTCGGCGCGTGCTTCCCCGCCCGTGCCTCTCTCTCTCCCGGCGCGTGCCTCCCGGCGCGTGCCTCTGCTGTCTTGTGAGAGAGGGAGAAAGACAGAGAGATTGATTGTGGTTCGGTTAGGAAAGGACGCTAATTTCTGCAACCCGTGTAGGGAGCACGGCTAAGCGTCCGTGGGGGTAGGGGAAAGGGACTGAAAGAGACAGAGAGGAGAGAAAGGCCGTGGTGGAGGGCTCCGGAAATTTAGACCACCTGGGGTTCTTTAACGTGCACTGACAACGCACAGTACACGGGCCTCTGGCATTTTCGCCTCCATCGAAAATGCGACCGCCGCGGCCGGGATCGAACACGCGTTTTTTGGGTGAGAGACAGAGAGAGAGCGAAAGGCGCGCGTTGGCTATGGAAACGCTCTTTCTTAGAGCAACGCTACTAGCTCGCAAAGAAGGAGAACGCGTCCTCACCCGCGAGAGACAACGTTGGCGCAGGCAGCGTCTCCTAGCGAGTTTCTTGATTGATAAATACCGACTGCTCGCGTTGGAGAAGCGTTCACCGGCAACCCATTTATGATGTTACACGCGTGTTGGGATTCCCCTCAGGCTGCCGCTTTCTCACGCCTTATTAGACTTCTGACCACCCCACCCATATTAGCCCACTTTGACCCTTCAGCTCCTACAGAAGTTCGAACCGATGCCAGCGGATACGGACTCGGAGCCGTCTTAGCGCAACGCCAACAAGGACACAGCCGCGTTATCGCCTATGCTAGCCGTCTCCTCACTGCTGCAGAGCGCAACTACTCAATTACGGAGCGCGAATGCCTTGCTCTTGTTTGGGCAGTTTCCAAGTTCCGCCCATATCTATATGGCACGCATTTCTCTGTCATCACAGACCATCACGCGCTATGTTGGCTTTCCTCGCTCAAGGATCCTGCTGGCCGCCTTGGTCGCTGGGCGTTGCGGCTGCAAGAATATGACTATACCGTGACCTATAAATCGGGACGCCAACACCAAGACGCAGACTGTCTGTCTCGTTACCCGGTCGAAGACGCACCCGCAATCTCGGATAATGATTCCGACGCTTGCGTTTTCTCTATGTCTCAGCTTCTTCACGTCGCCGATGAACAACGCTGTGATGCATCCTTGCGGGACATCATCGAACGCCTCGAATCCGATCCTTCTGACAAATCCCTTCGCCTGTTTGTTCTTCGAGACGGTGTCCTGTACCGCCACAACGTTCACCCAGACGGCCCGACCCTACAGCTTGTCATCCCTAAACACCTTCGCTCGGCCGTCCTCCACGAACTTCACGATCTTCCGACGGCCGGCCACCTCGGTGTGTCGCGCACTTATGACCGGGTCCGGCGACGCTTCTTTTGGCCAGGGCTTGCTCGCTCCGTCCGCAAGTACGTTGCAGCATGTGAAAAATGTCAGCGCCGTAAAACACCATCAACGCTCCCAGCCGGGTACCTTCAACCCATGGACGTTCCCTTAGAGCCCTTCTATCGCGTCGGCTTAGACTTGCTTGGCCCTTTCCCCCTCTCTGCATCAGGTAACAGGTGGATTGCTGTGGCCACTGACTACGCCACGCGCTACGCGGTCACTCGTGCGCTCCCAACAAGCTGCGCCACAGACGTCGCTGATTTTCTTCTCCATGACGTAATTCTATTACATGGCGCACCGCGACAACTACTTACAGACCGTGGACGGACATTTCTTTCAAGAGTCGTGGCAGACATTCTGCAGTCCTGCCACACGAAACACAAGCTCACTACGTCATACCATCCGCAAACCAACGGTCTCACAGAGCGTCTGAATCGAACTATTACGGACATGCTTGCGAACTATGTCTCTTCCGATCACAAAGACTGGGACCTTGCGTTACCGTATGTGACATTCGCATACAATTCTTCGCGCCATGACACCGCCGGCTATTCCCCATTTTTTCTTTTGTACGGCCGCGAACCAGCCTTACCCCTAGATACCTCCATTCCAGGTCCCGCAACACCGACCAGCGAATATGCTCTGGACGCCATCGCCAGAGCTGCTCACGCGAGAGAAATAGCCCGTGATCGGCTTTTGGCCTCCCAAGAGAATCAGCGCCGTTTGTACGACCGAAGACACCGCGACGTGCAATTTTCGCCTGGCTCCCTTGTACTGCTGTGGTCTCCGTCCCGTCGCGTCGGCCTGTCTGAGAAGCTGTTGCCTCGGTATAGAGGCCCATACCGCGTTCTTCGTCCCGTCACGCCCGTTACTTATGAAATCGCCCCTGTCGCCCCATCTGCTCCATCGGCCGCGCAACCTGGTGACATTGTGCACGTCACAAGATTGAAGCCCTATCACGCTCCTGATCCTACTGACGTTTAGAAGCGCCGAGACGTCGCTTCTGCCGCCGGGGGATGATGTTACACGCGTGTTAGCCGATCGGACGATGCGCGCGGACGCTATGGACCAAGCGAAGAGAAGGAAGAAGACTCTCGGCTCGAGTGGTGGGCTTGGCCGGTCAGCGTTGTAGCTGTTTTTGTAATATACGTGTAAATAGTGTTCAGCGTCCCTGCCTCATCAACCCCGTAACAATATATATATATATATATATATATATATATATATATATATATATATATATATATATATATATATATATATATATATATATATATATATATATATAGGCACTGGATCATGAAGTGCCGGTGGGAGATTTCACTTGTGCATAGTTGAACCATGAGGATTCGTAGCGTGCGCGTTAACTAAATTAATCCGAAACTCGGCACGATCTACGATGAACCTCCCGAGCTTCGCCCAGTCATCATCATTCACTCCGTGGATATGCTGTAATTTTTTTTGTTACTCTTCAAAACAAAGCGGCCAAAGGCGCGCTCCAGACTGTCAATACGGCCGCTAGCGCTACTAGGGCAGCTAGTGCATGCAGCATTTGTACTTGGTGCCTAATGCGGAGCAGAATGAACGGACCGCGCGCGATGTGATGCCCTTTGTCCCGAGGAACCTAAATTAATTTCTACAATAAGAAAATCATGACAATTAGTTGGGAAAGATACTTTCACGATAACGAGTCCGAGTTTAGAGGCAGCACACCAACTTCGCACTGATGAGGAGGTATATAACAGCAGGTATATGAACTGCTCCAGGATAAGACTTGAGGTTAGATTGGTGGAAGCTCTGAAAACCCGGCGTATGTTCCAGCTTCGATTATGAAGTTATTCACATCCTACAAGCATTGCATGTATGCAGGTGTGGCGGAAGTGGCAGTTATTCAATATTATGTATTAGTGGGTCGAGGGTTGTACCGGGGTTAAGAGCTCTTCAAGCGGCATTTATTTTGGCCCGTGCTAGTGAAAGTTTGCTATGGAAAGAAATAAATAAAGAAAGAAAGTAACGAGCAAACATCGTGTTATGGAGGACGTAACATTTTCGGGAGGTAAAAATGTACGACTATCGTCACTGATAAAACATAAGTAGCTTCACACCCGAGCAAGTAATGTCACGATTAAAGATGAAAAACAACAGTTTCGCTCCGACGAGTTTCACCCCATGCCACCCACCTGAAATCTGGTGTTATTAAAGCCAGGGAAGTAACTTTGTTTCACTCGGGCGAGTACATAATGAATCTATTCGTAGCACGAACGGCGCGAAATGTTTGCGCTTAGAAAAAAAAGTGTAATGTGTTTGCCCTGTGTATACGTATCCATCGAGGGCTCGACATATAAAATAAAAGCAGATCTCACACTTTTCGGGGATATTTGCATGCACGTGAACCAAAGAGACGAGCGCTTGATCCAATTCCCTAATCGTAATTAAACAAGTTGATGTAGATGTACCTGTCACTCATGCTTGCCGACACGTCTGCGATAACAAGTCGTGAAAACGGTCCAGAGCATAGGACCTCTAGTTTGTTGTTTACCTCATGCAGTAGCTTATTTGCACAATGACCGTAAAATGGGCATCGCTTAGAACATAGAGGATTCCGCCGCAGAAGAATGGATTCCAGACGTCACATTTTCGAGAAACTGATAAAAGTAATCTTAAAGCTGGAATTTCCGGCATTGTTTTTGTTGTGCCTGTAGTGACATGCTGTTATACCAAGTAGTCCGACTGTGATGGGGTTCTTTGAGAATTAGGTAAGAACGCACGTTGCGTCTGACGACGGCAACGCGTTCAGGAATACGGCGAGGGTGTTTTCTGTGAAGACTTTATGAAGAACACGAACGAACACGAACACAGAACAATAAAAGACACTATAGGAGAAAACACTCTAACATGAGAAAAAAAAAAGCATGCGAACGTGCAGGAGTCCACGCAGCATAGGCAACAGTCTCACCAAAGCTGATGCGCTCAGGAGGGGTGAGTCACAGGAGGGAAGAGTCGGCGCGAGCTCGCGGTCGTCGCTGTGCCTGGTCGACTAAAGGTGGCCGGCACTGGTGCGGGTCAGGGACGCGGACGAGGAGGACGTCGGGCACCGGCGTCGCGACAAGCGTTGCGTCGCCGCTCGGGGCTCCGAGAAAGAGGGCAGCACTCGGGTCTACACCCGACGGTGCTGTCGGTGGCACAGGCGGCTGGTCAGGCGATCCGTGGACAGCATTGGAAGCTCGGTGCCAAGCGAAGCCATACACTTCGATTCTTGGCGGCCGCCAGGCACTCGGGACTACGCCTCGACCGTGGTCCTGGTGGAGAGCTCCCGTGCCACGTCCGCGCTGGTTGAACGCCGCCTCGCTTCTCAGTTCATGGCGCCTCGCGCCCCGCTCCACGTGCCACGCTCATCTTTTCTCCTGGCGGCCGGATTTCTCCGCCTCTCGTCGTCCTCTTCACCACCTCACGTGCAGAGCCGGCACTTCTCCGTGGCCGCTCTTTCCGTTGCGGGTTCGCCACAGCAACAAACACCACAGGCGCGCACTTCTCCCATGACATGAGTCCCCCTTTCGATGAGTTTTTTTTTTCATAAAAAAAAACTGCGGGTAAGTGCGCGCTTTTCGTGGACCACATTTGTCCAGCCCACGGGGCACGTAAATCACAGAACACACAGCACATATAGCACAACAGTTATAACATGCAGTCCAAACTAACCAACTCCTATCTAAAGTTTCATGCACAAAGTCCTTAAAACGATCCAGAAGTTAAAACCAAAATCGACGACCGGTTAATCACTCGGTATCACGTAATGGCGTCCCACACAAGGCGAACAACACTCTTTACGTGCTTAACAGTGACATGTAAGAAATATGCACATCTGCGAGCCAAAAAGAAAGCATTGAACAGTTTGGCCCATTTGAGCACTGTGCCTTTGCAGCCCCTAAACGAAGCCCTGGTCTCAACATCCTCGGAAGAAGACCGGCGACGCTGTGACACCACACACCTAGTTGCAGGCGTTCGAGTGACCCTTTCGATCACGCTGACATGGTTTCTTGGCCAACAATCCATTAGATCACGGGTAATGTCATGAGAGAACCCTTCTGCACAGGAACCTTCTACACAGGTAGCAACAGCCTCTCTATTTCTCAAAGTAGCCTGCACCGCGCTTCTGCTGCCATCTTGTTGGGCTAGCTCCCTGGGCAGGTCATGTGTCTTACTCTTTAAGCCTTCTCCGTATTCTTTGCCAGCTGTGTCACAAATATTTTCACATGAGCACGCGACGTTCAGATATGAAGCGAAGGCTTGCTCTTTTTGGAGTAGCTTATTGGCACTCACTTGCTCGATAATGTGTATGAATTCTGATGCAGCAGCATGCGACGCACCCAAAGAACCTGAGTGATTCTCCGCTGAATTCAGCCTATGGTCTTCGTGCATGGCTATAACACCGACATCCCTGGCATTTTTAACACCACAAGACTCGATACTTTCACTGCAGCTTATAGCACAGTCATTAAAGTGGCTCTCTGGACTAACAATCATTGCCTTTTTCTAGAGCTTTCGATAAGTGTATGCCCCTCTTTAATAATCATGCATTCTTCTGCACCTGCTTGCAGAGGCGCATCACTTCCATAGGAACCTAACCGTTCCATCCTGTCACGTGAAGCTATGCTTCTCTCTGGCTCAGGACCTTTCCTGGCCTCGTTCTTACGTTCCTTGTGAGCGTTAGTATATCTCTCTGTAGGCATCGACGCCTCTTCGTGAAATTCATTGTGCCTCCCTGAGGCACCGCGGTCTAACCCGCCATTTAAGGAGCTTGCCCATTTCTGCCTCCCGAAGCTATCCTTTGCCTCGTCGAGCTCGTCTAAACTCCAAGTCCCTGGGCCCATAAAAGAGACATTGTCGACGCGCACGGAAACACGAGCTCCGGCAGCGTTTTCCGCTTCTAACAACCGCATGCGAAGCTGACGGTTTCTCTCCTCGAGAGCTGCCACTTCACGCGCTAGTGCTAGCTCCTCGCGCAGCGCTTCGCGTTCCTTCGTATTCTCTTCTTCAAGCCATGCCAAAAGTGCGTCTCCCGATAAACCGAGTTTCTCGCTGAGAATAACGAGCTCGTCTGCATCCATGTCGCAGTCGTTGTGAACTTTTATCCACACAGAAAACAGCCCCGCCCCACGTTGGGCGCCATTGTAATGGGGTTCTTTGTGAATTAAGTGAGAACGCACGTTGCGTCTTACGACCGCAACGCGTTCAGGAATACGGCGAGGCTGCTTTCTGTGAAGATTTTATAGCAAACACAAAAACGAAAACAACCACGAACAACGACATGGAACGAACCAACTTAATGAACAAAGGAACAAAAAACACAAAGAAACACGCGAGCAAAGTCACAGTTCGAAAGTCTCACCGAGGGTGATGGGCTCAAGAGGGGTGAGTCACACGAGGGAAGAGTCGGCGCGAGCTCGCGGTCGTCGCTGTGCCTGGTCGACGAAAGGTGGCCGGCGCTGGTGCGGGTCAGGGACGCGGACGAGGAGGACGTCGGCACCGGCGTCGCGACAAGCGTTGCGTCGCCACTCGGGGCTCCGAGAAAGAGGGCAGCACTCGGGTCTACACCCGACGGTGCTGTCGGTGGCACAGGCGGCTGGTCAGGCGATCCGTGGACAGCAATGGGAGCTCGGTGCCAAGCGAAGCCATACACTTCGATTCTTGGCGGCCGCCAGGCACTCGGGACTACGCCTCGACCGTGGTCCTGGTGGAGAGCTCCCGTGCCACGTCCGCGCTGGTTGAACGCTGCCTCTTTTCTCCCTCCAGTCTGGCGCCTCGCGCCCCGCTCCACGTGCAACGCTCATCTTTTCTCCTGGCGGCCGGATTTCTCCGCCTGTCGTCGTCCTCTTCACCGCCTCACGTGCAGAGCCGGCACTTCTTCGTGGCCGCTCTTTTCCGTTGCGGGTTCGCCACAGCAACAAACACCGCAGGCGCGCACTTCTCTCATGACACCGACTTAATATATCCACAAGGTTAGTGAGAAACATACAAATTGTGACGTACAGAAAAGACACTGCGAATAGGCCAGCAATGTAATCGCATATACATTGCTCCGGATTTGTTTTTCAGTAAAACAGATTCCTGGGCTAGTTGGTTTTACATATTTGCAGTGACGAACAGCGGAAATGAGACGCGCAAAAGAGCAAGAGGGAGACAAGGATAGATTGACCTTGGGATAGGCGCTACTGAAAACTGATTTATTGCAGGAACACCCACCGATATATATCGCACAGGTAGCGCATGCGCTAAGGCACAAAACGTTGCATGAAAGGTCACGTGTGACAAAATTCCGAAATCAAACGCCGCGTTGCATGAAAACGATTTCGGACGGATGGAGCGCGATTGAAGGCGCTCTTAGACAGTCTGGTGATACTTTATAAAGAAGGCTTTTAAAGCCAACCGAGATGTGCAACTCTTGCTACGTCCAAGAATCTTAGTCTCTTTAAATAACACATTTTTATATCAAATAGCCCCACTTAAATTATGCACAGGATTAGCGCACAAACAGACTCATTGTGCGGTATAGAAAAAACACTGCGAATAAGCACGCAAGGTAATCGAATATACGATGCTCAGTACTTGGTGTTGTGTCAGAGTACGTTTCTATTATTCCTGCTGGACGGAGAAATCAGTCAGATCTGCTCGAGACAGTGCGAGAGAGAACCTTGCCACACTACATGTAGCACCGGGTTCATTACGGAATGCGCAAATTAGAAACTGTTGTCCTTATTTTAGCGATCATTGCGTTCGTACTAGAGGCAGCCTTCACAAATCAATAAGCAGTTACGGTTACAGCATTGATGTCGCCACTCAGTTGTTCAGAATATAGCTCAGTCATGGTAGATGAATAAGCGAGGTGTCACGCACCAAGGTTGGGGGCGTGGGTTCCAGGCTAGTGATAGCCGCCTCACCTCGACGAGCGTCAAGTGGGCTTTGGTACTGCGTGCGTCTTAAAGGGTCCCTGAAACGCTTTTTTGACATTGCTCCACTGATTAGAAACACAATTGTGGAATCATTCACACCATAAATAAAGCGAAGCACCATGCGCTAAGGCAGTTATGGGCTTATTTCTGTCGCCTTCCTCCTTACCACTGCTGTTCC
The DNA here is from genome assembly GCA_013339685.2 of Hyalomma asiaticum. NCBI lineage: Eukaryota > Metazoa > Arthropoda > Arachnida > Ixodida > Ixodidae > Hyalomma > Hyalomma asiaticum. The sequence continues at coordinate 105,761,501 of CM023484.1, read as the reverse complement.
TCCTGAACTCGATCTGCTGCGGAATGCGCCCTAGCGACGACAGCGCCTCCCGCGTCAGCCGCTCTGCCGAGCCCTTCGTAGCGACATAGCGCCCCGATATCCTTACTAGGTTCGCAAGCCTCGCCAGTGCAAGCCTCTCTAATAGAGCGCCGGCAACTCATGTGTACGTCGCCAGATGCCGCGACGATACCGTTGGCTGAAACGAAGGAGCACGTTGTAGAAGCACGTTGTTCGCAGCTAGGTTGAGAAAATTACGTGCACGTGACTGGTTCGGGGCCAATCAGCGGCCTCCCATTCGATCGGTCGATGGCGGCGGCGTTTGAAAAGGTCTTTTGACGAGCCGCTGAGATCTTTTGCGATGCACGTGTTGAAAACCTTATTGTAAATTCCACACTTTACGCACAGTGCTTAAATCTGTCCTCAGATGATCCTAATGACTCGCTCTACTGGATCACCATGATTGCACAAAATCGTCAAAACCGTTTCAGGGTCCCTTTAAGGAAACGCAGCCGTTCAACATTTTTCCGTAGTGCCCCCCTCCCCTACGGCCTCTTCCATAAACATATCGTGGATGCGGTCGTGAGGCCACAGAACTTTAGATGATTGATGCTCGCAGGGTAATAAAACCGTATCTTTTGTTTTCTTTCTTTTGTAGAAATATTTCATGTATTTTGCGAGGTAGTAGCGCATCAGTATTTATGAGCACGCAGGTTGTTTCAAAACAGCCATCCTCAGACAGATGAAACTAACTTGAATTTATTTATCTTTTTTCCTACAGCTGCAGTGCTACAGAGTACTTAAGGTAGCACGGCAAGCACCTTTTCTTATACGGAGCAAGTTTTGCGCTGTACGCGTGATACAAGGGATCGGCCGCCATGAGAGCCCTCAAATTTTCTATCCAACTGCTGCTTCTCAATTTACTGTGAGTATGCTTCGCATTCCCCGACACAACGATGTTGGTAGTATTCGTGAACCAAGGTTTTCATGCGCTCCCTTGAACTCCCATAACGAATGTGTTATACGGGGAAATGCTGTCTCCGTACAAAGACAGAGGCTGCAAAACATGTGGCACGATTGAGGAATATTATGGCAGGGACATCAGAAGTCGCTACAATACCAGATTAACTGCTTGATTCTGCGGTACTTAATGATAGTGGAAGGCTGATAAAATCTGGTGCGATAATATTAATATATTTCTTAAAAGGTGGCTTTTATTTATTTATTTATTTATTTATTTATCGATTTATTTATTTATTTATTTATTTAGGCATACTGTTGGCCTGGAGGCAGTTACAGGGGTGGGGCCGGGCGTACCGCCGATTAAAAGCGACAGGGCTGTGAAAAAGGCGGTGGTCGTCCGATCTAAATCAGAAACCGTCATCGCTAGCGCTGCGCAAAGCGATGGACAGGACGCGTGGGGCAGACGAGTACAGACTAACAACTTAACTTATAGGAAACTAATCCCTGCTAGTTGTCACAAGACATGCGCCCAAACAACCGGTCCTTTAGGCTGTTTTATGTTTTTGACTGAATAGATTATAAGTATTACAAAACAGGCCCCCACCGTACCGTGCGACATTTGTTTTCTGATCTTACCTCTATGATGATGGTTGTTGCGATAAGTCCGGGAAAAGGGCGACAGCAACACTTCATTTCACGCATTGCTTCTTTTGAGAAAAACACGCAACTGCGAGAGAACAAGATGGTTGCGGCTGAAGAAATGAATGGGGAAACATGCAGAGCGACGCTGAGAAACAATGCGGCTGTGATATCTCATGCGTGTTCCTAATAGCAATGTTAAATTACGTTCGACAGTGTATTGTCTTACGAGCATGGATATTTTACTCTCGGACCTCCTCGACAAACAAGAATATCCTCGAACGCTTAGGACAGGTCAGGAGTACGCCTCAAAGAAGATGAAATTTTGACGTAGAATTTTCTTTGCCAAGCAGTACGCCTGTGGCAGGTGCCGTTGGGGTGGTTGCTTCAAAGCACAAAACTTCGTTATTGGTCTCTCGATGAGTTTTTCTAGCACCGTGAGCGCCACTTACCATTCGTAGCTGAATGCCGGAGGCAACTGCTGCGGCTTCCTTCCTTCATTTCTTTTTTTCTTGATTTTTCTTTCATTTTTTGGTGGCCAGAAACTCCCATCAGCGACGAAGCCTGGCTTGCCATGGTGGTCTTTTGGTTGTAGTACTCTGCTGCTGACCCGACGGTAGCGGGATCAAATCCCGTCCGCGGCGGCTGCATTTCGATGGAGGCGGAACGTTGAGGCGCGTGTACTGTGCGATGTCAGTGCGCGTTAAAAACGCCAGATGGTCAAAACTTTCGGAGACCTCAACTACGGCATCTCTCATAATTATAGCTGGTTATTGGACGTAAAATGGCAGAAAACTGCAGCAGTAATACTAGCGCTAGCAGACGATTCAGCTACTGCGCCCCGAGGAACATAGCGGACGCGCCGAGTATTGCCAGATCTGAATATCCCCTGTTATTAGCAAATAATCGCACCGGAACGTTTTTCCAGCAGTACAATTTCGGCAAGTTGAATGCACTTTGCGACAACACCGCAAAATAAAACAAGGTTTGAATGCGTGCCAACATCAAAGTGATCCTAAAAAGCATTATGCAGGCTCGATTTCAAAACCGTCGTCATCGGAACACTTCCTACTTCAACTGACGTAAAACTACTCGTGTAACCTCCCTCTGTAGCAGACCTGCAGTTCCTTCAAGTCTTGTTAACCAAGCAAATTGGCCTGTGAGCACTTCTCATCAAGTTAAAAAAATTCTTGATGGAAGCGGTCCATGGTTTCCTACCTGATATTTTGTTAGCCTAAAGCATTATGCTGCAAAAAATGGCTATCATTCCGGTCCCGCGGAAAATACATGTCCAGCAGAACTGATCCACTCGTTTCCGTTGTGCGGTGCGCTTAGGGCACCGTTCTTGGTAAGTGCGCTGCACCTAGCGACTTCTCACTAGAAACGCTTGCCTGATCCACGTGATTAGCGACGAACGTCATTTTGTCTCGCTCGGTACAGGCGGGCACACTCCTGCGTCTTTCCTCGCAGCCGCATTCATCGAACATGCGCGGCTGCTTAAGTTTTCTCAGAACACGCATTCACCCTGTATTCGTCATGCTCAACCACATTGACGTAGCGCCACGTAGACTGCACTAACGGTACAGTCTTCTTCCACCGCAGCATTTCTTTCTCAAGGCATCACACTCTTTTCTCGGCTCATAGGCATTTCACCGGTGAGAGTCAGCAAAGTTGCCACTGCATTCGGTCGCACGCGTAGCTTCCCACTTTCGTTCTTTATTAGTTTTATTCTTCGTTGTGTCCCAATTTAACGTAACTACATAGATGCTGCGAAGCGTTGCAGTAAAAGGTTCCCCTATTGTCGCAAATTCACCCTTGCGTACGCAAGGGTGAATTGCGGTGGTCTAGTAGTTATGGCACTCGGCTGCTCATCCGAAGGTCGCGGGATCGAATTCCTAGCCGCGGCGGCAGCATTTCGATGGAGGCGTAGTGTTGAGGCCCATGTTCTGTGCGATGTCAGCGCACGTTAAAGAACCCCAGGTGGTCAAAATTTCCAGGGCCCTCCACTACGGCGTCTCTTATAACCAGAGCTGTTTTTGGGACGTTAAACCCCACAAATCAGGCATTAGTAACCATGGAGCCATTTCACCTAAGAAGAGTATCAAAGCGCTGTCAAAGGGCACAGATTCGTGTTATAGCGCATTTATTTATTTATTTTGTTAACCTGAGGCGCCGAAGCATTATGGACGAGAGCGGGTTACAAGAAAAGAAAAATACAAAATAACGATACAAAACGTGCTCTGTACACATGATACAAGACAAAAGCAAATCTCTACTCGATGAAACGAAAAATCTGAAACGCAAGAAATGTGAAATAAAGGAAAAGAATATGGTGAATCTGGTACCGCCTTCATGGCCGGATAGTCCTGAAGCATGGCGAGATCTCTTCTTCGGTCGTCAGATTACCGGAACACTTCCGTTCTAACATTGGTTTGTCCTGAGTTTTCCCAATTCGAGGTGTCCCTGTCGTCAAAGTAATAAAAACCCCCATTTATCACCACCGATGGCGACAGCTCGTTGCACGTGTCAGTTTATAGTGGTGCATGCACTTCAGTGGGGGGTGAAAGAGCAAAACAGCGCCGGAACGGCACCAAATTTCCACGTGGAACAACGTCTCAGCTCATTCCTGCAAAAAATAGTTACGAAATACCCGTGTCCTGCATTGTATCGCGATATGGGCACTACATCGTGAAAGCAGTTCACTACCGAAATACAAATATATTTTTCAAATGTATCTCGATACAGCAATACACATACTCAACAGTTTCTCTGAAATACTATCGCGATACTGGCCAGCCCTGGTTCGAGCGCAATAAAGACAAGGCCGAATTCTGCTCAGCATCTGTTTATTTGTCCTTGTCTTCACTGCGCTCGAACCGAATTAAAGTCGCGTTTACGCTGGGAAAATTCCGATCGTGCCAGGAGATTGATTACATCGCCGACAGACCAGAAGCGTTTATATCACAGCGGTCATCCATCGCGATAATACGCTCAAGTTTTCCGCCCACCTGCCTAGGACGCGCAGACGACGGCCTCTTCGGGACGCCAGCTTTGTTTGCACCTTGAATTCTGCAGTGGTTATTGAGAATAGTGCATTATTTAACGAATCCGTTGCTGTAGGTAACTCAGAACCCAAGTATAAAGCAAATGCATAGGAAAGAACTGGGGTTGAGGCTACACAGCGCATAAAGACACGATAATCTCGACACGCTTCTCCAGCACCCCCTTCGGGTGGTGGTGCTTGAAAACATTTTAGGGGCTAAGCTCCTTAAGATTTGGGTCTGTCCGTCCGTTGTAGTAGCGCGTTACCTACTAGGAACACGCTACTGGGAGGGCGCGTGCCTCCCGGCGCGCGAGCTCTCTCACTCTTCAATCTGCTGTCTTGTGAGAGAGAGAGAGACAGAGAGAGCGAAAGGCGCGCTTTGACTATGGAAACGCTCTTTCTTCGATGAACGCGCTACCAGCTCGCAAAGAAGGAGAACGCGCCCTCACTTGCTAGAGACAAGCTTGACCCAGGCAGCGTCTTCTAGCGAGTTTCTTGATTGAAAAATACCGACTGCTCGCGCTGGAGAACCGTTCACCGGCCACCCATATATATATATATATATATACGCCTCCATCATTCACTCCGTGGATATGCTGTGAAATTTTTAAAGTTGCTCTGCACTATTGCATGCGTACTATAAGTTAATGAGTACTCGGCAATGGGCAACCCAGTTTCCTATATTAAAGAGGACGACAATGGGACTGTCCCTGGGCTTTGTTGCGGCGTAACTTGAACTGTGCCACG
>CM023484.1:105709090-105756012 GCA_013339685.2 Hyalomma asiaticum | reverse complement strand
TGTCTTCGCATGCCCTGTTGACCGTTTATAGTTACATCGAAGTGAACTTGCCCACAGCTGTCAGTGTTTTGCTGGTACGGCACCGATTGACGTGGATGAACCTACGCTCAGGTACCGCCTACATAACATCAAGGATCAACCTCCTGTGTCAACTTAAGTAGTTTACGTAATAACTGGACAAAGTCGATAGTAAATGCCGCGCGACACAAATATCCACCCTATTGTGCCACATTGACCCGTCAACATCATTGCCGTGCTTGGGCGCCTAACGCAGCCGCTTCCTTTTTCCCATCACGTTCGAAGACTGGTCGGCGAGTAAACGCTACCCACGATGGAAGGTGACCGGTGCTCTACCACTGCGCTATCTGGTGCACACACGTTTGTTGCTGTACGAACGTGGCTATGTTCTTTTTATCCCGCTTCTTTCTGATACACGTGCGGCTCTGCACACGTTCATCGAGGTGGACTTTAAATGCGTCTGGAACGGTGCCGCCATCCAGGAGTGGTGAAGTAAAGCTGCAGTGATTCACTTCGCTTCTTTTGGATGGCGGCACCGTTGCAGCCAATGCGCTCCTGGATGCGCGTGCGCTGAGCCGGACGAGAGCATCGAACGAAGCGACATTGAAGGAATGTAAAGCGCGTTCGTACAGCTCCGGGCACATGTGGCGTTAGCGCAGTGGTAGAGCCACGGCCACCTTTCTTCGCGGAGCGGGCGGCTGCGAGTTCGATTACAAGTGCATCAACTGAAGTTTTTCTTCGTTGTTCATGCTTATTTTACTGCGTCATATCCGTTGCGGTAGTGACGTATGAGGTCATGGTGGACCTCGGCATAAAACACTTTCGTGTTAAAACTTGATATTAAGAAAAACAGCCATGGCGTTATAAACTCCGTCGGAAGCGGCGCCTGAGCCTTGATCTGAGCTGACTTTTTGTGCGTCGTCTGCGGGTGCATCTGCCTAATCCACTCTGCTTCTACTAGGCACGATAACTGTACGCCTGCTTGGCTCGTTTGGTCGGCGTTGAATTACTCAGATAGTGGATTCGAACTGCTGTAGTACAAGATAGACGAACAGCCTTGTCACAAGGGATGTATGTCAGCGGGCCCACGCTTAGTGATTTGGTCGCATCTGGTTTCTGCAGAACTCATCTGCCATACGCATGCCTGGTGCTTTGAGTTGTCGATGTATTCGTGCTCGCGCTGTCAATCGCTGGCTTCCTGGTTAGCTCATTTGGCAGAGCGAGCGCCCCGGAGAGGGATTGGTCCCTGGATCGAACCCCAGACCAGGACGAATTTTTCGGTGACTAGGAAGCTTCATTGCTGATTAATCCGTATGGGTTTTCTTGTAGCCTTGTGGTACAAAACAGGTGGATGCTAATTTTCCCTCTCATAAAATGTTACTCCACCTTGCGGGTTTCCGCGGAAGTCATCGGCCCACATCGAATAATGTTATTATTGCTCAGACCTTGTTAAAGGCTGTTATTGGACCCGTATTCTCTGAAGTTAATGTTACTACTTGTAGAACGGAAACTATAAAGGCTACGTATTTGCTTTGGACGCAAGACCATCCTTGATCAACAACGACGATTGTACATCGTCATCAATGTGTCTGGAAATGATTTAAGGAGTGAAATTCATTTTTTAAAACAATCTATAGTTTGACCTTACGGCTGTTAAGTGAAAGCATAGGGCCTCCTGTATTACCTCGCGTCATGCTTACAACTGTCCGAGTCATCACAGTTTGTGTAGGTGTGCATTTCTGATAACGTACTCTTCCGACTTCCTTCGATCCATCGCAGCAGAAGCTGTGAATTGGATGTCCCTTGGCTTAGAATAAGCCGTTTTTAACGCACATTTATCGAGGGCGATAAGACCGTGTTGTACTAAAGCACGTGGAACAGCAGTAATGTGAAGTCCCATGTAGGACATGAAAAGCAAGAAAGAGCTGATCGAACTGCAACGCTTGGCATCCCGTTTATTTTATAGCGCCCAAGTCATGGAACAATACGACGAATCGAAAGGACAAGAAAATTTGCACGTAGGGTCTTGTGTCTAGTAGTAGGATGGATACTTTATATAAATCTACTGCTACGGCCAAGTCTTCATCGACAGGCCTGTCCTTGTGAGAGTTGTCGTGCGGTAGCCTTTCATCTTAAGTTACATTTGACAATAACGGGTAGCGAGGTGCACGCACGGAGTCAATTATAAAAGCCTCGACTCCGTTATACCAAGGCTTCCCCACTGCTGGCACAGTTGGAATTGCCACGACCTTTGCACACCGACCCACCAAGCAGTTCTCTACATTGGAAGACTGACCTAGTGCCAAAGGTAAGAGGGGGGAAACCTTGACAAGCTCATATTTGCACACCGTACATAATGAATTGCGAAAGGAATATAAGATTCATCAAAAAAGGATTTGCAAGGAATACTAAAAAAAGAAACATATTTCCACTTCCTCACTACCCACAATCGCATACGGATGTTTGTACGCAGTTGAAACATAGGCGAAGCCTGCCTGTGTAATGGCGGAATACACAGTAGGTGTTTGAGGCATTTTCGTCGCGAATAGTCGCCTAACCTAAATGAAATTATAGAAAAGCCAATAAGAAATTTTTGCGCAGCTCCTATGAAACGCGGTGCGCCGTCTGAAAGATACTCATGATTCAGTCGTTCAGTATGTGCCAAATCGTTTTCTCCTTGAGATATGACATAACAGGAGAGGCGTAAAGGCCTCTGTTATTACGGGCACACTGGGATCCTCCCGTTCCCTACAATAGAACAGGTTTTATGGAGCGCTAGTTCATAGATAAATGCCAAAGTAGAGGAATTCTTCTGGCACTGTCTCCATTCGACCCAGAATTGTCTTCGTCAAAACATCTTCCCGTCATACGGAATCTCGCGTTCACATCAGGTCCTCTACCTATAAGGCATCTTACCGACCGAATACTGCCGGTTGCGCTTTTACTCTCCGCTGCAGCCAGGCTGTTACTAAGTCAGCACAGCTCGTGTATGGCAACCATACCATTTATGTCGCTGTGCGTGTATTTTGATTTCACACAGATTTTTACGGTTGGGGCCAACCGAATTGCGTTACAACGCTACATGACAATTAATTCGCAGAGTACAGGTATGCACAGACATCCAAATCGTATTACTGTATTCCATTGAGAAATCAAAGCAAGTTCACTTCGCTCTAATTCTACTTTTCCTTTCTGCTGCATTTTTAACGATGGCAGTCTTAGGCATTTTATTTCATGATGTTGCATTAAAACTCTTCAAAATCTCGGTCCTTATGAATTAAATTGCATTGCACAATTTATGCATAATTTACATTGTAGTAAGCGCACATTCTGTAAATAATTATTGGAGAAGCAGGAACTGAAAGCAGAAGCCCCCTCACAAACATCCTCTCTGATCTTAGACTATCCACTAAACCGTTAATCAGCGCACGCCAAGACTATGAAATCGGTGCAGACCATTCACAGGCCTGTGCCCGTATACCTGTATGCCTCGGTTCCTCGCATCGGCCAGTTCAGCGATTAGCGCTGGCACCACCACGGACAGCATCCCGGCGAAGAAACCGTTGATGAAGCGGCCCGTGTAGAGGTACCACACCTCCTCCGCGCAGCCGACACACAGCCAAGTGCAGAAGGCGCCAAGGGCACTCACTGCCATGGTGACACGTCGTCCAGTAGCCTGCGACGCCATAGCGCCCACCACAGCACCGCCAACCGCGCCGACTAGTCCAAGGGAGGCGAACCTGCCAATTAATGCAGCGGAGGTTGGGACGAATATAAGATCGTTTCTGGTGTGCGACAGTGCTCAGAAGAGTGCTAACGTAAGCAATAGCAATAAAATATTGTGAGGGTATTAGACTAGATGAGCTCAACTCGCTGATTCCCATGTTGATGATCAAAGACGGGGAGTCAAAACCTGTTTCTGCCACTTGAGAGTACTCGAATAACATGTGCAGGTAGCAGCCCATGCACGCACAAACATAGTGCACAAACACAGGCGAGACCTTACGCTGCTTTTGTTAAACCTATTCACATTAGCTTAAGTTGACAGTGTAGGAACGTATACAAGCCAAGAAAATACAAGAGCAGCTGGAAGCACGCGTTCACATACATACCTGTTGAAATATTTACGTGTGGATTCATGGATTTCAGATAGGAAATGTCTGAATGACCGCTGTGGTGTGATACGCATACCCGTAGTATTAATACAGTATTTTGAATCAAGTGGTGTCACTGCATAACATTTTGTGGATGTTTATACTGGTGTACAACTAGAGCGGTGGGGACTAGTGCACCGATTTTTCGACCACTTCATTTATGATATGAATGCAATGCTTTTTGGATGTCTTCCAGCAGTCCCTCATGAATATTAGGTGTAACTTTATTTAAATATGTTAAGTGGGTAAAACAATTATGGCAAGTAGTGGGGCACAACTTCTTTTTCCACTGTTATGATACCTCCCTAAACATGCATTAAACCTATATATGTACGACTCATTTGCTCCAGCATCATGCAGTTCATTTCCGTTTTTTAACATCATACAGGAAACACGGGTGGCGGCGGCGGCGGTGAAAGGACGTTCGCCTAATCAGCTTTTTTTTGCCTACCCAGACTACCTGAAAACGGCTGCCGTGGCTGCGGAATCACATCTTGACGTCACTGAGCCCGCGGAAGTGTTTACGTGTTTCCGGCGTCGGCATCGTACCTGGACACACGGGTGGCGGCGGCGGCGGTGAAAGGACGTTCGCCTAATCAGCTTTTTTTTTGCCTACCCAGGTTGGTGTTCTGCATCTCGGTGGGCGGTGCTTCAGGGTTCCTGCCTTGTTGGAATCGCCGCGCTGGAGCCATTTTCCAAAGTGACGCTCCTTTTCAACGTTCAATTTTTCTTCATCCATCAGACTACCTGAAAACGGCTGCCGTGGCTGCGGAATCACATCTTGACGTCACTGAGCCCGCGGAAGTGTTTACGTGTTTCCGGCGTCGGCATCGTACCTGGACACACGGGTGGCGGCGGCGGCGGTGAAAGGACGTTCGCCTAATCAGCTTTTTTTGCCTACCCAGGTTGGTAAACTCGTTTATTTTCTTACTGCCGCCTTACCGCTACCGCCGTTGCCACCGTGTTTCAGTGCTTTGTTGAGTGCTCTGTGCTAAATGTGCCTTTTTCCTAACTGAATGCTGCCGCATTGAGTGCGAACTGAGTGCTACAGTGAATCCCAGAACCACGTACCATGGCAAGCACATGCCAGTCTTGTGATGAGCCCCTCCCTTGTGATGGACGCGTCCTGAAGTGCAACGAATGTGAGTCCTCTTACCATGTTGGCACTTGTTCGGGCTGGTCGGAGTCGACATTTAAGACTAAGGGAGAAAGCGGTCGCAGGGCATGGCGATGTGCTGCTTGCCGTTTATCAAAAGCGAAAAGTGGGGAGAAAACTAGCATGGACTCTGAGTTAGCGGTTTGCTTGGCAGATATAACTAAAAGGCTTGATGCCTTGGCAGGGCTGCCGGCTCAGGTTGGGGAGATTAAGGACTCAATCCAGCTATTGTCACAAAAGTACGACGACATCCTGAGCCGTCAAGTTAAGCAGGAAAAGGACATTAGTAGTTTAAACAGACGCGTTGGGAAATTAGAGGTGGACTGCACCTCAGCTGACATTCAACAACTGAAAGCTACAGTGAATGATCTCGAGTTTCGTAGTCGGAGATTAAACATAGAAGTTCACGGCATCCAAGCTACGCCAAACGAGGATTTGCTGAGTAAGTTGAATGATGTGGCCAAGATCACTAACCTGCCAGAGCTGACTGCGAATGACATTGGCGCTATCCACAGACTTCCGTCAAAGCCAAACAGAACACCCGGAATTATAGTTCGATTTGCCCAGCAATCAATCCGCGATAAGTGGCTGGGAAAGCGGAAAGCCCTAAGAGATGCTTCATCGGGTGTTTCGATCACTGAGAACATGACCCAGCAAAACAGAGAGCTGCTCCGCTGCGCAAAAGATTGGGCACAGAACAATGGCTATCGTTTTTCATGGCATTGCAACGGCAAAATTCTCGTTAGGAAAAGAGAAGGTGATAGCGCGGTTGTCATTCGTTGTTTGGCCGACCTTGATAAGCTGTGATACTGTTACCCCGCATTGCATTGTTACTCTCCTGATATTCTATTGATATTCTTCTTATCATGCTTCCCTCAACTGCACCTATAGACCTTATTAATCTTAAAAACCTATATGACACTTGTTGCGAAAAAAGCCTCAGTTGTGTTCATTTAAACCTTAGATCGGGTAGGAATAAACAGGATGAACTCGAATATTTTTTTAGTGAAGCGCAAGTGTGCTTTGACGTTGTGATGTTTTCGGAAACGTGGTTTGCTTCGGAAGACGATGTATTTACGTTTCCAACTTATAAATCGTACTACATGAACCGCACAGGCAAAAGGGGTGGTGGCGTAGCTATGCTAATCTCAAGTTCAATAGACTGTGAGTTGGTGTCTGAATTCTGCTGCATTTCTCCTTTATATGAAATACTTACTGTTAGATGTGGTACATCAGTGTTTTGTGTATGTTACCGCCCTCCCTCAAATAATGTCCGTTTGTTTTTTTCTTTTTTAGACTCTCTGTTAGAATTTGTGAATGAAAAAAAGTATGCCTTCATATTAGGTGGCGATCTCAACATCAACATGTTAGCTGACAGCAGTGTTAAATTAGAGCTTGAATCAATGTTAAGCTCGCATTATTCTCAGAATGTCATAGCGGCTCCCACGCGAATCACTTCACAATCAACACTCTTAGATCTTTTTATAACCAACTTTGATCCTTCGCTCGTTACGGCAGGCACTTTGATTCACAATATTAGTGACCACATGCCTATATTCATGTTTGTAAGTCAACTCATTAACGTTCCCAAGCAAGTGCGCGCAGAATTTTCCTACAGACTTATAAATGCCGAAACACTGACCCTTTTTAGAGATCGCTTAAGCAGAACCGACTGGAGCGATGTGTTCGCTGCAAGCGCTCCCAACTTAGCATACGATTTATTTATGAACAAGTTTTCCGAAATATATCTTCAATGTTTTCCCCTAAAGACATTTAAAACAACTAAAAAAGTCGTAAGCCTTGGATAAATAAAGAATGTCTTAAGCTCGTAAGAAAGCGGGACCAATTGTTCAAGGCACTTATAGTGAGTTGGTCCCCTGAAGCCCTCAAAGTATTTAAAAAGTACCGAAACTTTGTCACCAAATGCCTTCGTGATAAAAAAAAACTATATTATTCAAACCTGTTTAACTCAACACAAGGGCGTACAGAAAACGTTTGGAAGGCACTTAACAGTATGCTTAGTAATCCACCGGAGGCATTAACAAAAATTGTGAAAGATGGGATAGAAATTCAAGGGCCTCAATTAGCTGATGCATTTAACGACTTCTTTTTATCAGTTGGTGGTACTACAACCAGTAGCACTGCTCTACGATATATGAATAATAGAAGCAGCCAAACAATATTTTTCGAGCCAGTTTCAGAGAGTGAATTAGTAGCGACATTTTTGACACTCAGTAATAGCAAAGCCACTGACGCGGGCAATATTCAAATGAAACCTGTTAAATATGTTATTGACATACTAGCCCCCTGCCTTACCCACATTTTCAACATATGTTTGTCCACAGGACAATTCCCGCGAAACATGCAGATAGCAAAAGTGTCAGTTATCTATAAAAAGGGTCCTAGAAATGACATGTCTAACTACCGTCCTATATCGATTTTGCCTGTGTTCTCGAAAGGTTTGGAGAAAATAATTTTGAAACGCTTGACCTCTTTTACTGACAAGTTCAACTTGATCACTTCAGCACAGTATGGCTTCCGAAAAAACAAATCTACCGAGCTCGCGCTACTGGCACAAAAAGAATACATTCTAGAAAATTTTGAATCCCGGAATATGGTACTCGGTCTTTTTCTGGACTTTTCTAAGGCCTTCGACCTCATTAATCACAAAGTTCTCCTGCAAAAGTTGGATCATTATGGTATAAGAGGCGTTGCGCACAAATTAATCACGTCATACTTGCAACACCGCACTCAATTTGTCGTAATTGAAGGCAAACATTCTGCAACAAAACCCATTAAAACAGGCGTCCCGCAGGGAAGCATCCTTGGACCATTTCTATTTATACTTTATATTAATGAGATAGTTCGTATTGATGAATCAGCCCATTACATTATATATGCTGATGATACCAGTTTGTTTTTTTCGGGCAGATGCAGCAGCGATCTGGGTAGTCGAGCGAATATTGCACTGTCTGAAATTAACTCCTGGGCCCAAGTAAACTCCCTAAAACTAAACATAAATAAAACAAAAGCTGTTTTATTTCACCCCCGCCACACACAAGTTCAGTTTCCTATCATTTCGTTAAACAACTCAGAAATTGAAGTTGTCAAAAGTTTTAAATCATTAGGCGTGTATTTTTCACAGAACATGGCATGGGATGATCACGTAAACCATATTATTACTAAGCTATCTCGGATAATCGGCGTTATGCGCCGCCATTGCTACTACTTTCCTGTTTCTGTTAACATGCTCATATATAACTCGTTGTTTTCTTCTTCATTGAATTATGCCTTTCTTGTATGGTCCACAACGACAACTGGAAACATTAGCAAACTTACCAGTCTTGCAAAAGAAAGCCTTGCGTCTAGCCTGTAAAGTCCCATATCGCTACCACACAGCAGAGTTATTTAAAAAACACCGCATCATTCAGGTTCCATCAATACATGATTACAAACTAAGTCGTTTATATAAGTTCGGTTTATTGAAAAATAATGATACGATTGCAAGAATAGCTAGGCTAGAGAAACATTTTCCTGCTTATAATGTGCGTCATCCTGAAGAGTGGTACATATCGAAATGTAGAACAAAATGCGGAAATCAAATGTTAAAGTTTCTACTGCCTGCACTTCTTAACAGCATAACTAGGGAACATCACATTGACATATCCAGCATATCACCAAAACAGCTGCGATCTGTGTTTGTATGATGTGAATCTCGTGACTACCTTTTTTATGCCTGCATTGTAATCTTTCATTTTGTTTTTTTATGCCTGTATTGTAATCTTCCCTTTTGTGTTTTTTTTTTGCTTTTTAATGCACATTGTGAAACACTTTTTATTTGGTTGTACTTAGCCGCACGTCCTCTGTGCTACCCTGTGTACCTGGGGGTCAGGGATCCTCAAGCTGTTCTTACAGCTTTTACCTGCCCTCCTCGTAACATGTCCTGTTGCGGAATAAATTTCAATTCAATTCAATTCAATTCAATTTGCTTCCTACTCGTGAACTTGTATCGTTACAAAGCTGTTTTACGTATGGAGGAACAAATTATGATAGAAACATTCTGTGTGTCGTATTTAGTGTGACGATGTTACTGCACTGTTCTGATTTCGATTTTCCACACACCTTCTTAGTTCCGAGGGGGCAACGCCTATGCGTACATTCCGCTGCTTCGAAACATCGAGATAGGAAAAGCACCAAGAGACCTGGCCATTTGACAATCTTGAAGTACAGAAAATTTTGACCGTAAAAGGATAGTAAAGGAGAGAATTACGGGAAACAGGTCTTAGTCAAGGAATGGGCATGCGGTAGATTAATACACGTTCAAGCGACAATACAACAATGCGGGCCTAGTCCTAGCCGAGAGGTAAAGCGCACAAGATGTCAGAGGTTGCTGGCTTGCGAAGGCTAGCGGAATCACCTGAAGCCGCCTCCGAGTTTCCTTTCTTCCATGCTTGTAATAATAAAAAAGCTCTTCACTCGGTTACCGGCTTTGTGTCTGTTTCTTGCGCATGACACCATCCTGGAGTGCCCTTTGCTTTTTTTTTTTCTCGGCGTCGTCGTCACTGACAGCTGCACTGACACAGCAATGCAGCTGTTGTGTGTCAGTGCGCACTTCTGTGTGCTGGATATTTACGTGCCAAACTTAAGATGTCAATATCAAGTACGCCGTAGTAGTGGGCCACGAAATTTACGGCCACTGCAGAATCTTTACGTGCACTGAGAATGCAAAGCATTTTCTTATAACATTGTCTAACAAAGCAAACCATTTCTTACATTTTCTTCTTCGTCGAAAATGTGACCACCGCGGGCGGTATCTAACCTGCGTCCTTCAGGCCAGCAACCGAGCATCATAGCTACTCTACTACCTCGGCTATCGACGCACAGTTTTATCAGCCTCCTCCTCGCCTACGGGAACCTGGCTTGCAATCTACCTATGCTAAACCAAACAAGGGCCCATACCAGAACGGATCAATGTCGGCGAAATGAGGTTCTCCCTTCAGTGACTTCCATGCTGACTCCGGGTAGCCGATGACCGTGCCCAGGCACACGGAGCCCATCCAGCAAGCAGTCAGAGACCGTAGGAGCGGACGACTGGCAGGTGACGCGGGACCTACCGCTGTCACTTCCGAGACACAGAAGGGCGCGTATTTCTTTTCTGCTAGAGTGGCAGTGTGACCAGAGGGCAAGTCGACCGCAACAGCTGTGGCACTGGGGGACGTTCGGTATTGGTGCGCCTCAGCAGAATACCCAGCAACGGCGTGTGGTACGGGCGCAGCCTTCATCCTTGTTCTTTTCCGGGTTCACCTTATCGTGGCACACACCCACTATGGGGAGTTGGCGAACGATTGAGTGCTTTTAGAAAGAGGTATCAAACCTGAAAATTAGGGTAAATTATAAACAGGAAAGGATAAATAAACAATATGTTTACACACTCTTGACGCAGTGTTAGCCGCTCAAGGTTGCTTTCCTAGTCATCGCGACGGTGATCCAGGCCATGTCGGTGATGCTGACAGGCCTCTGATAATGTGGTATTATCGCTCCGATAGGATGGCGCCTAAAGGTCCGGTGGATTCTTGCGTAGTTAACACTTTTTGTTAGAAAGAGTAGATGAGAGTCACGGTGACAAAACGCATTCACGTAAAAAAATATGTCTTCGTCGTCTCAGTTGCCTCTCCGCCAGACAACACGGTCATTGCATCAGACAATAGAATGATCTTCCTGCCAACTGTGTGTAACTCCAGCTTAACGCCATTAAAAAAAGAAAGACAAATGCTCCGTACCATATGCTTTTCTGAAATTATATTTCTCTACGTACAAATGAAAAATGTGACAATGGCTTGTGTGACAATGGCCCGATATTACATTGTCAGTGATACCCACAACACAGAGACAAGCCATGACGACTGTCGTTCAGTTGAGGATGCTAATTTGTACAACTCATGTCGGGAGGATGACTAAGCGCCAATGGGCTAAGGGAAAGGGACTGAAAGAGATAGAAAGGAGAGAAAGCAGTAGTGGTGGGCTCTTAAGTTTTGACCACCTGGGATTCTTTAAAGGACCCCTAAACCACCCCCGACATTTTTTTGAACATTTCAAGTTAACATGCGTGTGAAGTTGATAATGGCGCCACGATGAACGATGTCAAATGCGGCAGCGCTAAACGCCGCCGCCGCGCCCCAAACTCCAAAAACACTGCCGTGCGCCTCGCCGGCCATTTCCAGCATGCCAAAGTTAGCCGCGACGGCATTGTGGTTTTTGGTGACATCAGAAGAGTCCGAGCTCCGCTGATTGGTCGAAGGAGAACTTCGACTTCCGGTTAGTCTGCTAGCAAATGCACGCGCTCCCTGCCTGTTTGTTTTTCCTCGTCGTGTGTCCTTCGGCTGGTGTTCGCGTGTGCACGCTTGTGAATTCGTAACTGCGCTACGCTAACACCGGTGCAGGTCAGGTACAGCCGACTAGAAACTACAGTAGCTGTCAGAACGTGACGGATAGCGCTACTACAGAGCGTTGGCACAGCACCAAGAGAACTCGGGAGCCTGGCGCAGGCGCGTCAACCGGAAGTGGACTGCGCGTCATCGGCGATGTATGTCACGTGATATTCGGAGGAGCTCTAGGCGAGGTGGTAGCACCGGCAAGCGGCCGGTTCGGCGCGGGAGAGAGGGAAACAAGCACCACGTTTTAATAATCACACGCATATAACTCCGTGATTTCGGCACCGTTTCGAAAAATTCTCGCGGCTACGCGTTCGTTGCGGACACCGGCACAAAACAACACCGCAACTAAATTTGACCTTCGGGTGATTTAGGGGCCCTTTAACATGGACTGACAACACTCACTAAAGGCTCAATGGAGACGGGCCTCTACCATTACCGCCTCCATCGCTAACGCGACCACAGCGGCCGGGTTCGAATAAGCTCACCGAGGTAAATACATCAAGGATATCAGGAACGCCTCCCCCATGAAAGCACATCGCGCCACGGATGTTTAGCGGCTATGGCACTCGGCTGCAGATCCGAAGTTTGCGGGATCGAATCCCGGCTGCGGCTGCGTTTAAATGTAGGCGAAATGTTGATGCCCGTGTACTGTGCGATATCAGTGCACATTAAAGAATCCTTGATGGTCGAAGTTTCCGGAGTTCTCCACTACGGCAGCTCTCATAATGATATCTTGGTTTTGGGAAGTGAAACCCCAGAAATCAAATCAATAGTTCCCCTATGAGAGCAGTGGTGCACACGAAGCTTGTCCAGTTTCACTATTGCGCCATAGAGATTGACCTCGCCTCGCATTATAGGTTTATTGGCAGTTCCATATTCATGAAGCAAAAGTACATCTGCCTGCCGCCACCATTCCCGTTCTTCTAACGCATTCTGTTCATCGGCAGGAGGAAGCAGCCGCAAATTACACTAACGAATAAATACATTAGCCTGGTTTCCCAGCCTATAAATACTCTGACATACTCGTCGTCAACTCCGACGCGTACAGTAGTCTGTTTCGTTTGTGTGCGGAGGGTAAGTGTACCAGAGAGCACAACCGCTGTTTGACGCGTGCTGCCTTACACCAAAAGTAAGCGATCCGATTATTCGGAAAGTAATCTATTCCATAAGTGAGGTGAACCACTTATCAAATAGAGACGGTATGATTGTAGTAGCGTCGTAAAATATTAACCAATTAAATTATTGCAGAAAATTCGAAGGAAAACGGTCGAGAAAATTAGAGCTAAATTTGGATAAAATCTACCTTTTAATAACAGACAGTTGACCAAGCAAAATGTTTCTCGCAATGTGAAAGCCCCGGAACTCATAGATCTGGGGGTTATACGTGTGAAGACCACGATATGAGTTCGAAGCGTGCGTAGTGGAGGGGTCCGGATCTCCTGCGGCTCTTTAGCGGCCACTGATAAAGCAGAGGAGAGGGGCCGTACTTAAGCCTCCATCGAAAATGCGATCACCCTGGCCGGAATCAAAGCCGCATCTTTTTGGTCAGCAGTCAAGCGCGGTAACCACTACACTACCTAGTCGATACAGGCGAGCCGATACGGATATGACCGTACGGCTCTAAGATATCTATATGAATCATCTCCAGAAGGGATTCCGTTGTGCCACATCATCTAGTTCACGTGACGCTGCAAAGAACCGCCAATTCACGATTGGTTCCCTTTACAGCGTTCTGCATATATTCACGCCAATTGGGTTGAAGTGTTCTGCTGCCATCCTTTCAAGTGAGCACGAGGCTGTGCGTACGTTGGCTTGCGCTGTTGGAGTGACTCTCGCGAAAGATCTGTAGCATACTAGGACATAGGCGTAGGGCATGGAAGGTACGTAGAACAAACGGTATCATTCGCAAAGCTGCATGCACTTTTGAACGCGGCCTGCACCGACCATTACCGCGAGTCTTGAGAAAGACAATGCCAAAGGCAATCCCCGTGATAGAAAGGAAAATAAGTGTATGTGTCAATATAGCACTGTTATGAAAACTCGCTTGGCTTCTCTGCTAAAGCTACGTAAGTTCTCACTTATAGCGTGGAGTAATGTGGGTTATTTTGATCGCCATGGTGTTTATGTCCCTATTTTTTATTCTAAGCTCCTGGAACTGTGGTAAATACGACGTATATTCAGCTCATCACGTATTGCTGAAAAGCACATTGACCCACTTTCCTCCAACAGGTGAGCGCAGTGATTATCCACACGCAGCCCACGACATAGAGCTCATATTTTATGAAGTCCTATAGTGGACAAGAACAAAACATTTATTTTTCAAACTCAAACTTCAACATTACGTGGTGTCAATACTCTTCCGCATCGATATCGTAAACCTCATCTTTTATTTGTGCGCAGTATCTCGTGTTCTGTGTATACATCATGCAGGTGCAGTTGCGCGGACAAAATTGGTGTTCTTTGCACTGCAAAAGGAAACGAGCGTTTTGAAGTAACTGATCAACGTACTCACAAAAATTGTTATTCAATATATAGAATGTCAAGCCGCGGGAAGGCTGCCGCCGGGGCTTTGCCTAACTAAGGTTGAGATCTCGGGATGAAATCCCGGCCACAGCGGCCGCACTTCATTTTCAAACATCCAGCAGATAACGCGCATGCGGGAATCGGTTTCACGCGAAGTAATAAGGTAGACAATTGGCTATGGGCCGAACTGTTTGATGAGCAGCCAAGTGTACGAAGTAGGATCAAATACGCGACATGCCTAGCTGTGTGCGTCACGTGGGATTGAAAGGCACGCCTACAGCGCTGATGTGTACTTTCGTTCACCGCGGTGCACTGTGGTGGCACTGCACGTCTGCGCACGGATGTCCGTTTGTTCGAAGAGAAATGTGCGCTGTAAATAATAAGCGGCGTTTGATGACGCATTCCTACGACGCCAAGGAAAGCTAGGCAAATTCCTGCTGAGCAGGCTCGATAAATGGTCAACATTCAGGATATTTTGAGACTAAAAACTAGGCACACGAGATTCGCAGCCGGGAGATATCGAGCTCCAAATACGTTGAATACACACCCTCGAAACCGAATAAACGACAACCTGTCTAGTTGGTCGTGGGTTCAAATCCCCCCTCACGCCTTTTTGTTTCTTTCATTTGCTTGTTTTTATAATGTCTTCTCGCATTTCCTTTCGTTTTGGATCCGCTTCTTTCCCCCTTCTTTCCGTCGGATTTTCCATAAAGACTGGCCGGACACCGAGAGAGCTCGCAGTCGTTCTGCTGCCTACCTAAAACTTACTCCGACACCAGAAAAGGAATTACTTTCGTTGGTGCAGTACTCGGCCATCGCCCCCTCATGACATGTGTAATTCCCCCTGGCCCTTAGACACCAGACGCTACAACACCAGGGACAAAGGTGGCGGTCAGCACCGTGCCCTGTGAAGCAGCGGAGAGTGCTAACACTCGACCTGGACAAACCACCATTGAAAAGTGGACCTGCCTGCGTTCAGCATACGGTCTCCTTCAAGCGAAGCCGGGCTTTCAGAGCTATTCGAAAAGTTAGAAGGCGCTAGCTGCCATGTCCTTAGCCTTAGTAAGATAGGAAAGCAGAAGAAGTATATACAGTATAAGAAACAGACTTACCTTATACTACACAGGGATTCTAGGAAATATAAAACATGGCGTAGGGTTTCTAATCGACAAAGACACCGCAAGTAGCGTAGTCGATTTCTGCAGTATCAGTAAAAGGGCTTCAGCCGTATCACAAAAGGACGGCAGGGCAACTGAGAATTTGGAGACGCCCTGCCACATTGAAGGAGCGCCTCCGCCATGACTTAAAGACCTTCATCTTTATACGCGCCGAATTTCTTGTAGGATGGAAGTGGGTCTCCAAGGAATCAATCAGACTACATATATAAGAGTGAGACTTTGATGTAGCCCTCAACTGCTGTTTTCTTCAAGACGATTTGGTTATCCGGAGAATATGAACTTTGCTTAGTAAAAAGGATCCATATTCCATAAAGCAAGAATACCTCACAAAAATCCAAACGGCGCAAAATTGCAACAAAGAAATAGTACAACCAGTGCCATGTAACTCAGACACCTAATCGACCAGCTACTATAAAAACGAATTGGTTGTTCGAAGAATGCTTTCGCGGTGAAAGAGCTAGGCATACTGAGGTCGGTGCATTTGGAAGAGATCACAGACAAGCTGGTATTACCAGCTGTGCGTAAATTAGTCCCTCCGCATGCGCGAAAGGATGACAATAAGGCTCTCAATGATTGTATTGTCCCGATGAAAGGAAGAGGAGGAAGTGAAAAAAAGAAAGCGACATCCAGTACATGTATTAGACAGTTATTCACCCTAAGAAGCAACATGCCTCAATGAAACGCTGTAAACTGAGTTATAGTGTATATATGTATATATGAGTGTGTGAGTAAGTGTGACCGTATGTACGTGTTATGTTAGATGTGATCACTGTAAATATCATAATCACCGCAAAGTACCTGGAGTAGCAAGCCAGGCCATTAACCAGGCTAACATCTCCGGTTCATCAATAAAGTGTTCTCTCTCTCTCTCTCACCCTAAGAAGCTTCTTTTGCAAAAATTAGGTAGTGTCTGTTACCTACATTGTTCTGCGCATTTCCTTTAAAAAACGAAATAAAAAAGACGTTTTGCCGTGAAACCAAAGTACCTTGAAAAAAACTGCGTCGACAGCCGAGGTAGTAGAGTAGCTCTGATGCTCGGCTGCTGGCCTGAAGGACGCAGGTTAGATCCCGCCCGCGGTGGTCACATTTTTGACGAAGAAGAAAATGCAAGAAATGGTTTGCTTTGTTAGACAGTGTTATAAGAAAATGCTTTGCATTCGCAGTGCACGTAAAGATTTTGCAGTGGCCGTAAATTTCGTGGCCCACTACTACGGCGTACTTCATATTGACATCTTAGGTTTGGCGCGTAAATATCCAACACACAGCAGTGTGCATTAACACACAACAGCTGCACTGACACACCAGTGTCAGTGCAGCTGTCAGTGACGCCGACGCCGAGAAAAAAAATTGCAGCATATCCACGGAGTGAATGATGGTGAGTGGGCGAAGCTCGGGAGGTTCATCGTAGATCGTGCCGCGTTCTGGATTAATTTAGTTAACGCGCACGCTACGAATCCTCATGGTTCAACTATGCGCAAGTGAAATCTCCCACTGGCATTTCATTGGAAGTCAAGATCCAGTGCCTATATATATATGTGACGTACGTAGCAAGCAAGAGATGGCAGTAGAAGGCGACGAAGAAGAAGGGGCGCGTGCAGTAGAATAAAACATGGCGCATCAACCACGGCACGGCTCCCGTCTATAGCGTCACACGAGTCGACAGGATGACGACCTGGCGGCCACCGCGTCAGCTTCACGTCATCAACGACGCCGTCAGCAGAATGCCGTGACTTAACGTCGACCACAGAAGCAGATATCTGCTCTGTACAGTAACCACCTTCATGGCAGCATCATCGGCAGACCTCAGCATTCCCAAGTACGCCGGTTCAGCGGACGATGGACCCGTGGAGGACTGGTTCAACCTCTTCGAACTCCACGCTACCGCTGCATCCTGGTCGGAACGGGACATGGTCGCCAACTTCAATGACTACGTCACCGGTGAGGCCTTCCGATATTATCTGACATACATCTTCCAAAACGATGAAACGTGGAAAAAGATTAAAGAGGAAATGATCACCAGATTTAAAGAACACCATCAAGATTCATCTGCAACTTATCATACAGAGACATTTCAGCTCAGTCGACACAATCCCAAGCAGTCTTCACGCGGTAGTCGGGTTTGCGGAACATGGCCTCATATTAAGAGTTTGTCGACGGTTCTGCCATGTTATAATTCGCCTGAGTATATGAAACGCATTCGAACGTCGAGCACGAATCTACTATTCCCAACAGTGAATCGAAACCCTGCCCCCACTGAAACACATCGAAGCCATATCACCAAAAGGCCCAACCTCCCACCAGCCTTCCGATCTGATGAAAAGTCGCCAACGTCTACCTCTTCGCCTCGCTGCAGGGCTACTACGTCCACGGTAGACGGGCTTATGCGCAGGGAGAATACTAAACCATGTCACAGTCGTTTCGTGTTGGCTGACGCGCTACAGGACCTTAGCGCTGCAGTTCCGCAAAAGGCCATGCCTACTCATTCGAAGGCTGGCCAGACCATGTCTTCTGCGATAACAATCACCGCTCATCCGTATGAAGATCGTAGCGACATGAATTCACCATCGCAACCCAGCGAAGCAATGTCTGTTGCAGTGCCACCTAGCGCCCAGCCACCTGAAGTTATAACCGATGTTGGAGTAGCCGTAAATACAAGCTTCAACAACGAAAGCAAGAAGACAATGCACAGCGTCGAAGAAGCCTCTAGAGACAATTTTACAAATTTTGCTACACCATCATCACTACCCGTCAAGCCTCAAAATACTCCACCGGGTAACAGCTTTGCGCTGAGCACCAAGTCCACATGTGAAGAATATCAGACATTTGACCGGAAAAGAGCGCCACATCATCAATCTCCGGAGCAACATCAGGCAGCCAAACACGGGCAAGCTGAAGAGCCTCAGCGACAGCCAGAGAGACATCACCAAACGAAAATGTTATCAAAACCCCACTTGCGGCTTAAAGAAGGTCGTCTGGAGAAAATCACACTCGAGCGAAGGCAATTTCGCAATGAACGACACCTTCACCGAAATAAACGCCATGAAAAACGCCTTTTATCACAGCAGTCCAGGCATCGCCTACAGTCAAAACAGGTGGAACAACGCCACAGAACGCGACAAAGGATCAAGCCGGCTCTATGCATTCCGAAAGAACATGGACGTCGCCCCATTAGCTTCATGCAACGCACGCACAACTTGGAAGCATTACGGATACTACAACATGCACATGTCTAATGCGGTTATGACGTGGTCGCAAACTGCATCCCCATCAGTATCGACGCTCAGCGCAAGCTTACGTCGTCCGGTCTGGAACAGCCAGCCCCGGCCGCCAGAGATCTACATTTCCCCGGACTACACCACCCTCCACTCTGAAGCTTTTGCAAGTTTACTGGAACCAACTTGGGACATGTGGAAGTGTCTGCGCATTGTGACTTTTCCATTGTGTGTGTTTCCTCTCCTTAGTCTGTTTTGTGATACTTTTACTGCTTTTACTTCTTCTTTCGGGGGGAGGGGGAATCCTGTGACGTACGTAGCAAGCAAGAGATGGCAGTAGAAGGCGACGAAGAAGAAGGGGCGCGTGCAGTAGAATAAAACATGGCGCATCAACCACGGCACGGCTCCCGTCTATAGCGTCACATATACATATATATGGGTTGCCGGTGAACGCTTCTCCAACGCGAGCAGTCGGTATTTTTCAATCAAGAAACTCGCTAGGAGACGCTGCCTGCGCCAACGTTGTCTCTCGCGGGTGAAGGCGCGTTCTCCTTCTTTGCGAGCTGGTACAGCGTTCCTCTAAGAAAGAGCGTTTCCATAGCCAACGCGCGCCTTTCGCTCTCTCTCTGTCTCTCTCTCTCTCTCTCACACAAGACAGCAGAGGCACGCGCCGGGAGAGAGAGAGAGAGTGGCACGCGCCGGGAGGCACGCGCCGAGGCGAACGCCGAATGCGAGCGCGTGCCGGGAGGCACGCGGGTTACGCCTGACGCCTGACGACTGACGCGTGACAAGGTTAGACTAAGAGGAGCTTCGCCCCTAAAAAGACCCAGGCCTGCGCGGAATCGAAGGACAGTGACAGCATAAGCTGGAGCAGCGACCTTCTTAGAAGCCATTGTAAACGCTTAGGGATCTGGCCAAGTGATCAGGCCATCAGGTATATGGAAGAGCCAAGTCAGGTTGGTGTTGGGGCTGCGCACGTCACCTGTCGCATGGTACGATACGACAATACTGCTTCGCTAGGCAGCGCTTCGTAATAATGATGACGGAAAATTTGAAGAAGATCGTTTCATAATGATGATTTTGATGATGACTTTGTAGAGGGTGCAGAGCTACAAAGCATGCCCCCCCCCCCCCTGTTTCAAACGATTCCTCGCACTCGTTATGCAATCCAATTTATTCGACGCGTAGTGGCGTATTGCTATTCTGCAACGGAACATTGCATTTCTTAATGCGATTCCTCGGCAGGCTGTATACCTGTATAGGTGTTTTTTTTTTCAACCACAGGCAGAGCTCAGCCACGCTGCGTACTTGGGCAACCTCTTCTCGGAACACAGACTTCGTCGAGCGAGGTGGTTCAGCATGTCTCTCAATGATGCAGCTCCTCTAGAGGGCATAAAATCTTTTGATCCTGATGAGGACTGGTTTTCACTACTGGACGCTTGTGTCTGTTTACCTGACTTTTGAGGATTGCACGGACCTAAAAGTGCAAAGTGTGTTTTTTTATGTTAGAGGGTAATTATTATGTGCGTAACTCTATAGTGAAGTTTAAACGCATTTACTGGAAATATTTCCATGCAATAAAGAAAAAGAAACGCAGGCGCAGCTCAGTGGTGGAATGCTCGACTGCCACGCAGAAGGACGTGGGTTCGAATCTTCCTCGGTCTTTGTTCCTTCTTTCTAAAATTAGAGCGATAGTGGTTGCGGACGGCGGCGGCGGCGGACAACTACGGCGCCCATAACGGCCCTTGTTGTGACCTCATAACAGCTTATGCTGTCAAATATCTCTTGCTAGGTTTGCCGCGTTATTAGCAGAGCTGGGACTAACACTGAGAAGGTTAATTTCTTACAAGAATAAGGTAAAGATCACTACACAGCCACTATAAGAAAACTACAAATTTGTACGGGACATTCCCATTCGATAGCAGTTTTCTTCAAAAAATAATGCCAAAATGAATTGCTTTGGTAGAACAAAAGTGGTAACATTTGAAATAAAATATTTTGGGCTCACTGCTGAGAAACAATGATAAATGAAATATAAGAAATGCAGATGATATACGTAGATGCTATGTTCCTAAGACAATGGGTCTTAAGACGTCTAAAAACACAGCGGAACCATTGACCTCGAGATAGAAATGGCTCGGCATCTAGCGGCGTAGGAATGAAGCTTGCAAGTCTGGGTGGCTACTCGCATTGTCTGCTAGTCACTGCAGGCTTAAATTCGGGCGTAGGTGATGCATAGCCTCCACGATGTTTGTTCCTTGTGCTGTTGCGGTGTTAAATGCTTGCATGTATTCTTATCTAAGTACGCGACGGTATGTGGCCCCGCGTTTCAGTATTCCCTATATCTTAGGATCACTGACTGCGTGCGTGGAGAGCGTGCAATCATCGTCACACGCCCCGGCCGGCAAAATTATTTCACTTTAGCTGCCGGCGTGCCTTTCAAGCATGTGACAAAGTGCAATTCTCGTTCTTCTAAACTACGCCAGAATCGTCAACGTGCAAATACTTCGGTAGTGACATCGCCTCAGGATACATGGTTGCTTTGTGGCAGCACGAAGGAGCTGATATAAACTAACACAGTGGTAAACAAAAATAATGATATGGCACATGCACTTATGTAACATACTTGTTCATTGTCGTATAATAGTGTCACTATCCCTTAGCAGTTTCCCGAAGCGAGAGAGAGCGAAAGGTGAGAACGAAGGCAAGGAAGTTAACCAGAATCTGGCATCCGGTTTGCTAACCTACACTGGGGTGGGAGAAAAACGGGATGAGAAACTGGACAGAGCAAGAGAGCGAAAAAAAAAATAACAAGAAAGGACACACGCAGAGAGAAACAACACAACGACAACAACAAAAACAACAACAACAACAAAAGAAAGCACACCACACAGAGGAAGGGCGTTCTCGTTACAGTCTTCCAGATATGGCGGTCGCTCGCAAGAGCACTATTGCTTAGACATCCTTTCTATCCGACGTTTAGTCCTGCCTGGGTCATAGAAGTTTATGTTCCGACGAAGGTTGCTCTTGCAGCTGGCTAAGCGCGTCGAAAAATGATTGTCTCTGCGCACTTTACTGAAGGCACTCGCAGAAGACATATTCTCTGGATTCATCTTCACCGCAGTGGTTGCAGGGTACGGTGTCGGCCATGCCTATGCGGAGCGAATAGTGGTTGGTAAATGCGACGCCCAGCCACAGTCGGCACAAAAGTGCAGCGTCCCCAAGGCAATGAGCCTTCGTGAGGTCCAGTTATTTTACAGTATGAGCACCGCTATGAAGAAATTACGCACCTCACAATTGAAATATGGCACTTCGGCACTTAGAGTTCACCAGAAAGGAAGAAATAGTGCAATATACTAGGATTATGCATGTCCCGGCAGCGCGGCGTTTAATACATGTTGACAGTTATTCTGGCGTCATCACTGCAGCTCAGATTTGTAAAGCCATTTCATCTGTTGTTATGGGATATGAAGGACATTACGATAAATCTAATGAGCCCCTTAAGGTATAACACATATTCCTTCAAAGCAGTAAAGTTCATTCAAGCCAAAGAGCACTTACAAGTATGACATTGTATTTAGTGCTATCCCACGGTTGTGACACATTCAGGGCCAGCAGGACGGCACGGGTTCCTTTGTCATCGCTGTCCCCCTTTCCTTCAATTTCTTGTCCTTCTTTATTCGTGCCCTATGTGTAAAATAAATGCATGTTCTTAGGCCTAGAAATACGATAATGGTTTGAGAAGGGACGAAAAGTAACGTTTTCTCAGTCACAAATAATACAGTGGCGAAACTGGTCAATCAATTAATGCTAGATTATATAGGCCCACGCTGACACCGCGAATAACCTGCCGAGGGCAGTGGCGCAACATTTTAATATGACAGGTCATACCTTGACGAACTCAAACTCTACATACTTCAGGCAAGATTCCGCTCGCCGAGGGAGAGCAAATACACGGAATCCTATCTTATCTACAAGCTCAACACCCTCCAGCCTACAGGCCTAAAGATTTCAAAGGGGAAGCTTGAGTCCATTAGATACGGCAGCGTGTTCAAAATGTATCTGTTCAGGTGTGGATCTCCCATCCAGTTTGACAAGAACAACGCCGTTAAACAGTGTAGTCACTCTTTTAGCAATAGGCTTTCGGTAAAATGCACTGCATATGCGTCGCGGGAGGGGGGGGGGGGGGGGAGGAGGCACATGCGGCAAGTTGAGCGCCTGCATTTAACGTATGTGGTCCTTCTTCACCCTGCTTGCCAGCGCTGCGCACGCAGTGTACTTCTGAGATATGTAGTACATATTGCGAACGGATCCTTATGGAAGCCTTCGTTCGTTTCCTCTATATTAGCAACGCTAACACCTTTCACCGAACTTTCTCCCCCCGCCCTTTTTCTTTCTTTCTTTCTTTCTTTCTTTCTTTCTTTCTTTCTTTCTTTCTTTCTTTTTTTTTGTTCTCCCGTGTCCCTCTTCTCCCCCTCTCCTTCTTTGGACGGGTGGAGAGCATGCAAAGCATACAGTAACGAACGCTCGAGAACGGAGCTGCCGTCCTGACGAAGACAAGTCCATTTATCGAAACGTTAGATTCAGCGACATTCCGTGTTCTACATCGATTTGAGATATCTGTTCATCGATTTAAGTCTCCATGTTCCCCTGAGCGTGTCTTTTAGCTTGGATATTCACCTATAGTCATAATGAAAAGTTCAAGTCATAATTACGCATTACATTAATTCTAAAAGTACACTTAGACCTGTAAAAGGAAATATTGCTGTCAGGAATGGCCTTTCTAAAGTAACCTGTGATACAGTAACTGTCTTTGTAAATCCCCGCAGCATAACGAATGCGATAAGAAAGAATAAAAGCTATAATGAAGAGGCATAAGTTCTTACAAAGGACAGCCCACAACAACGCATTGTAAGTGGGATTCCGCGCAAGGTGCGGCTGCGAATGGCAGGTCAGCACGTTTTGACTGCCTGCTAAAGCGTGCAGTACACGACCAGGGTTACATGAGCTCACACGACGCTGCCGAGGATGCACGTTCAAAAGCAATATTGCGATGGTGCACGTTGGCGGCGGCAAGACGTGCGAACTTATTGGTGCAGTCGTTGTCGGCAGCCGTCACTCTTGCGTGCACTGCCCATGCTTATCCGCATTGGTTTTGCCGCTCTAGGCTCCTGGAGCAGACGCGGACGGTGAGCCATCTTTAACGATATTCGATCGTAGCTTCGAACCACCCCGAATTTTTGAAAGCTTCTAATGCCTCATTTTTTTAATCGAATACGAATAATGAAAATGGAACACCCACGAATATTCAAAACATCTGAATATTCGCAGGCCCCTAGAGTAATGATACGTCAAGCTTGGGGACTGGCTAAATACCACCTTCCCAAGTTTTGTCGTCAGATGGTTCTTTGAATACAGGCCCTATTCGTTTTTCACGCTATCGAAAATACTGTGTTGCGCAGTTATATTCAAAACAAACGAAAACTGGGGTACCTTGGTATCTGTTTTCATTACATCTGCGTTTTTTCCGCCATAACTTTTCAAGAGTCTAATGTCCTCTGTCAAGCCTAAGTTGCTGCCGTTTTCTCAGGCGTTCATAATTTCGCCTTCGTTTTTATATGTTTGTCCTGAATTATCCCTGCTA
Source organism: Hyalomma asiaticum (assembly GCA_013339685.2). Lineage (NCBI taxonomy): Eukaryota > Metazoa > Arthropoda > Arachnida > Ixodida > Ixodidae > Hyalomma > Hyalomma asiaticum. Next base: position 105,731,693 of record CM023484.1, on the reverse strand, counting down.
GCATACAGCATATGAGAAAGCCAGCGTGCAAACTGTCAAGCCTAAGTGAAGGAAAAATATGCGCTGACTCTCAAGTAATTGGCTGCCAACTTGCGTGCTATATTTTCCCCTTAATGCATTACCGGCCAGCCCAATTGTTTGTCTTGCCTAAACATGTAGTGAAGAAGATGCGAGAGATTTGATCTCCTTGCCTGACATCATTCTCGATCGCATTCCCTTGCGGTTCTCTTGGAGCGTAAAGATACGCCTGGAGTCATTGCTCATATTTGATAACGTATCCGTACAAGCTTGGTAGCGCTTGAAGACACATTTAGGCTGCATTAACAGTATATAAATCTATGCGGACTTCTTAGAAAGAGGAATGTTTTGTTCCCTCCGTCATTATGGAGGTATCGACAAGGAATCAAAGCTTTCGCGGGCAGCGGTTGAGCCAGTTGAGCTAACCTGAACACTCATAAGTGCAGCGGGAGGATGAATTATTACACTGTACGAAGCTATCACAATCAAACATGTCCAATATGTTCTGCAGTATTCCACAAAATTGAGGAAGGGTTACAAAGGAACACACAGCTATTTACACAAAGGTAAAGGAAATCGAATGGCAATGGTTCCAGCTGCTCGGACAAAACTTTGCCAATTGCTCTGGGCCAGTATTTGCATTAAAAAAAATCTTACGGAAACGTTGTTGATGAGACAAAAGTTCACCGAATCCTGATGCCGGACATATAGTTATCAGAGGCTGCTGGCCAAGTGCAAAGAACACGTACGAAAGAGAAGTTTTGTGAATTCGGACCCTGATGTATTGCATAGCCCTATCAGAGCTATTTACACATTTTGTTGTAGAGATTGTTCTATGTTCTTCGCCTTACTTATGCAACACGTTGGAGAAGTCAATGCATATTAAGAAGCAGGTGTGCTTAAGATTCGCCTATAACAACCGGTGTAAAATATTTGGGGGAAATTGAATATTTGCAACGTGTAATAACTCAAATTCAGTTGGTATTATTAGGCCCTATATTGCGCTGGTGAAACAATGTTGCAATTGTAGATATCACTCTGGCACTTACTTTCACTTCTTTTAAGCAGTAGGTTATATTTCCTTTCTCGTTGGGGTAGATATACTGTTCGCTGTAATCCAGTCTGGAAAGAAAACATTATATTTGTCCTTTCATTGTGTAGCACATAGGCGTTTGGGCTGTTCTGGTTAGAAGCAGCCTTTTTTTTTTTTAAGGAAAACATGTACAAGACACAATCAATATTACACAGCACAACGTATGATAAAGCTTAGTCGAGGTGGCTTCCCTTCTTGAGTTTTCTCTGTTAGCCACGTTTAAAAGCAGCGACAATGTTATGTCCCCATCACCGCAATGGTATCAATTTTCATCAGGCAATGATTAGAGCAAATTAACGTACATTAATCCAAAGCATGCGATACCACTACCGGCAGTAATTATCTAAAAAAGGAAACTGTGGATATTCTGTGCAGCATATCTTTTTCGTCACTGATGCGCCATTTCGCGGGGTCGTGACTGCGTCTTCGTTAGAAGGAGCGACTGACATGCGCACTAGGTGACACCATCGCAGCTGTCATGTCTGGTTGATAAAGAGGGTTTTACGTGTCACCGCTCGGTGGAAGCGCCACTCTCAGGTAAGTATGATGGATGTTGATAATACAATGTACACTGGCAACAACACAAGGCGCATCTGCCATGTTCTTCAGTGCACGCTGACGGAACAGAGGAGGCCGAGAGGCAGCCGTTGACGATCCTTTTGGCCCAACAAAAGGCAGCAGTTTCCAGTTAAATCCAACAGCAAGAGGCTAGGGGAGTTTAATGAGGTGCCAGAAGTCGACCAGAGCACTAAATGAAGGTATTGCGCTATAAATGCTCACGTGGACGCAGCCCCTACGCGCATTCTGTTTGGCAACGAATCGAAATAGTGCCCTTACATTTCGTCCTTCCCGACGCGTACTTCTGAACTCACGTATGCGTTGGAGGAATTTCCTTACTGCCGTGCGAGTCCGACCTCAAACTTTGTAATACAACCTCGATATTTCACGTTATTTACTGTCTGGATTATAAATTCACAATGTCAAAGGCACGTTCGTTGTTCGACAGCTCGTTGTTTTACTACAGAAGGTTTCAGTTTCACAGGTCTAAAATTCTTTTCAACAGCTGCTAAGGCTTTATCAGAAAAAGTGCTATTCGGCATTATTACAAAACAACCTTCCTTATCAGATAAAACAGGTCGAAGCTTATGTTCCACACAGTAATTTACAACCGGTCGGATAGGGTCTCGATTGTATCAGAGTCAGGGACTTGGCAAGTTTGTGTAGCTAGCTATTTGCAGAAGTGCCTAACATCCTTAAGGTTTTCTGACCCCTTCCGTGTACGTAATTCTCAGGCTCTAGTTCAGTTGTTAACAGAGGAAAATCCTGGCCACTGCACAGCGTTTAGCATGGATGTAGAAGATTTGCATTACTCGTTGCCGCATGAAGGTTTACTAAATTGCGTGAAAGAATGTATTCAAGAACAAAGGCAGGAGTCCGGTTTCATAGATAGATGCGCAGTTTCCACAGGTACCTTTCTAGAAATTCTTTCCATGTACTTAACGTCAACATTAGTTGGATACAGGGAAGGCGTGTTTGTGCAGAAATCAGGGATTTGTATAGGTTCAAAGGTAGCCCCTATTCTAAGTGATCTATACTTGAGCAAGTTTGACTGCCGTTGAAAAGAGGCCTTACGGGACCGCATTATTGGGGTATTTCGGTATGCGGACGATTACTTGGTACTTTCTAGTAAGGATGATTTTGAATCCGTCGTCACCTATGTAAGCGATCAATTTAAACTTAATGGAGATGGTCTAAGGTTTACGAAAGAACTACCGGAGAGAAACGTAATACAATTTTTAGATATCTCGTTGTCATTTGAGCAGAATCACGTGTGTTGGCAGTATTCCCGTAGAGCATCGAAGCCGTTGTTAAACTTTGACTCCAAGCATTCGAAAGTAGTAAAAAACGGAATAGCCTTGTCCTGTTTAAAGTCAGCCCTTTCGAAGTCGTGCGCGCACCGTTTGACCATTAGCTTTAATGCGCAGGTCGAGCGCCTCTTAGATTCAGGTTACCCTAGACTAGCCATAGCCACAGTAGCTGAGCGTCTTAAGAAGTCGATTTCGACCGGAACAAAAGCTGTAGCAGAGAGTAACATTAACAAGAAAAAGGTCGTGAGTATTCCGTATATCCACGCAGTTTCGCACAGGCTTAAGAAAGTGGGAAGTAAATATGGGGTTAATGTTCTGTTTACGGCTCCCAATAAGTTAGGAAGGGTTTGTGCTGCAGTGCATAGAAAAAATGAGCAGATGGAAGGTAAGAAGCGAACGGATATCTGTCCGGTTAAGCACCTAGCCAAGAACAATTTCACCGACTGTCGCATGGGTGTGGTTTATAAGATTCCTTTTAGCTGCGGACGTTTTTATGTAGGGCAAACTGCGCGTTGTATTAATCAAAGATTAATTGAACACAGAAGGTCGCTATCAGGTGGGACGCCGTCCAATCTATCCTTGCACTGCCAGGTCTGTAGCTGCATGCCAGAGTTAGACAAAACCGAGATCCTGTACAGGCATAAGAACGAAGATACGCGTTTATTGGTTGAGGCCTGGCATATCAGTATTAGTGGAAGTGCATGCGTGAGTCAGCCGTCGATTAGCTTAAGCAGAGAGGATATAGAAAGCCTTAGGAGTTGTCTATCGCGAAGACCGGCACGTGTAACCGATTGACAGGTGGCGCTACCATTCCGAGCATGCGCAGATAAGCTGTGTCTTCTTCCTTTTTCGCCTCTGTGCTGTGCATCAGTTGTTAGTCGGCGTTCGTGTTGTTCACTGCTCTCCTTGTGTCCGCGTCCTGCACGCCTCTTCTTTTGATTATGGACTGTTACCAACTCGCTCAACTTTCTGTCCTTTTGAGCTTCCCAGACGTGTGGGATGCACTGGGTCAGTGAGCAGAGTGAAACCAAGAGTGGATATGAGTTCTTTAAGCTTGCGGCCCCGAGCCTTTTCAAAGTGGTATCCCCAGTGCGGACTAGGAGCGTTGAAATCTCCAACCACGACTAGGGGTTGTCAAGCCGCTACTTGGAGAGCTCGATAAAAGAGGTCCGCGAAAGTGATCCCTTGCAGATGCGGGGACAGGACACGTTAAATATATGAATAGACGGAGCCCCGCGCTTTTGGGGAAGAACGGAGATCATGCAGCAATCATAGGGAAGGGTAAGGTCTAGATCGACCTGAACAGCCGTATATGACTTGTAAACAAGTAAACTGGTGGTGGTACCGCCAATATAGGAGCAGTAGCTTGAGAGGGTAGGGTTTGGGCCGGATTCCTGGAGGGCAACGACGGCCGGAAGGGAGCCCCGAGATTGAAGAAAGAGAAGAAGATGTGCGCGCTTTCGCCTGTTCCCGAAGCCCCTGGAGTTCCACTGTATGATTTCGAATTGAGAGGATGTTAAATATGCAGATGGTGGCGTCGCCATGATGGAAGTCCAAATTTTCATGGGTCATCCTCCATGCCCTGCCCCTGGCCTTGCGGAGCGGGAAGGGGGATGGAAGCCGGGTTGAGGGCCGGGGAAGAGGAACCGGCAACTTTGCGTCGACGCGGGGTAGAGCTGCTGCCCGTAGAAGCCGATCGTGAGCGCGTTGATTTGTGCGAAACTGGGTGAGAGCCCAGGCCTGAACCGCCTGAACCACCTCAGCTACAATGTATTCTACATTAATTGCAGACATGTGGCTGAGGACCGCGCTTTCGAGACGACTAATACGGTCCTCTAGTGGTAGGGTTTGGTCTATAGGAGAAAGGTTCTGAGGCGACCCCTGAGCTGCAGGAGCAGCCGGCGCCGTGGTGTCGGGGGAGCGGGATAAGTAGTACACGGATTGGGCGTAGCAGGAGAATAAAGCTTAGGCGCAGGGGGTCAACTAGTGGGGCAGCACTGGGAGGCCCTTCCGGTTTCTGCTGTTGCAGTTGTAGAGCTGCGACCTGCTAAGTGAGAGCTGCGATTTGCCGCTGAAGAAGGGCATTCTGTTTTCGTAGAGCAGAGAGCTCTGGGGAAGGAGGAGGAGGGGAGGGAAGAAGAGGCTGAGGAGCAGTCATCCCTGCCCGGCTGCATAACTGAGGTGATGCCGTGACAAGCGGCGGATAGTGCACTGCGGTGACCGGTGGTGGGGTCGCCGGCGTGTTGAGAGGTGATCCAGGCTTGGCTTGGGAAGCCGCTTGCAGGCCCGCTGACGGGGGTGCTGACGGCTTTCGGGTTGATGGTGGTGCAGGTTTCCGGTACTTCCCTAGGCATCCCCGAGCACCGGTTTCATGAGGGCCGGAGCAGAGGAGGCAGGTCGGGTTGCATTCATGTTGAGTTAGTCCCTGCGGCGTCACTTGAACTTGAGTGCCACAGCGGGTACAGCGACCGGGAGTGGGTCGCGGGCAGGCCGAGGGTCGATGCCCGATGGTGCCGCAAAGAGTACATGCGGGGATGGTCTTTTTGTAGGGGCGTACGTACGCCACGACACTGTGGTAGAAGATGAAGCGCGGGAGCTTCGTGCCCTCGAAGGTCACCACCGCTGCAGTAGAGTTACCGAGTTTGCGGACCGCCAGGATAGTGCCTTGCGAGCATTCAAGTTCCGATTTGATGCGTTGCGGGGTTTCATCCGGATTGATGGTGATGACACCAAGGAGGTTTTAAAAAAATGCTGGAGTGGCAGCGGCCGCTGAACCTTACCGCGATAAGTGAAGCCGGCGTTTGCCCTTAGTTCAGCCCTAAAACCTTGCCTAAGTGTCCAGAAATCAGTATCAGTTCAAGCGTTCTTGACCTGCTAATGTAAACCCTAGACTAATTGCAATGTAAAAGCGCGTTGTTTTGATTTAATAGACCGCCATTGAACAACTATCAATGCCGCGATATTGCACACAAATTTTCTCGATGTTCATGTTTCATTCGAAAACCCGTGGCACAAACGGGCACAAAAAGGATTGTCTGCCTAGCAAAGTTGACCGCTTTAAAGGTGTTAGAAGCGTGAGGAAAACGCTTTTACTTTTGTGCTACTTGAATGCTGTTAATCGATGCCCTGAGTAAGATGGCGGCCGCCGACTTCACCTTTAGCACAAAATCGCCACTCCAGAATTTTTTTTTAAACCTCCTTGGATGACACCCAGGCAAATTTCCCCAGACGCCTTGGCGTGGCCTCGAGAAGGGAGTTGCTGGTCTCCCACCAGCAACTGTATATCCCCAAGTAGGCGCTGCGCCATAGATGATGAGGTGACACTGCACACAAGAACATTTTGGTCCCACACTGGCCACACGGGGAGAGTGCCGGACGATGGTCCTCCCAGGTATGTAGGTATGTATCGCGTCGGCTGCACGATCGCACGGGAGGACGGATTTGAGCTCGAAAGGAGCGCGAGGTTTCAGCACAACGATGTAGTCTTCACGGGAAAGACGAGGCGTATGGCGGGGTCGCCACTTGAGTTGATGCTTCGGCGAAGAAGAACCTGCAGTGCGCGCACCCTCTGTGGAGGGGCGCGAGGACGAGCCGGAAGCAGCCGCCTTTTGCCGGGTGCCGGCGCGCGGCTGGGATTGCTTTCGCTCCCAGAGTTTCACCATGTCGGCTAAGTACTAGTTCTCCGAGGGCATAGCTTGGTTCGAGGAGGTGGTCTCCATCGTCACGACTTGAAGTGAGGTCGGGTAACCGTGGTGGCGGCCGCCATCGCGCCGGGAAAACCCGGGCGTTGCGGAGCTAGGCCTACCGCGACGAGTTATGGCGCGGCGTTGCGTCTGTGTGGAGATCAAACTCGTAAAAGTGGCCGAAAAGTGGGACCACCTGGACGCGGGTGGTATCCGGTTGAAGCAGACAACTTGCCGCTGGCGATGAGTCCAGGATTTTTCACCACTGACGTGAAGGACCGCAATAATCGGTGATTATTGACGGAGCCGATGCGGAGAGCGTCCGTCGCCTTCGAGCGCTCTAGAGTGAGAGAGCTCGCGCTCCTCCCACAGGGATCGCTACGAGCGCGCGTAGCGAACGGACGGGTGGCAAAGCGGCTCCGTCAGTTTTTCGACCGAAGCCACGGACCATTCGACCGGATCACACCAAGCTTGTGTCCTCTGGACCCAGCAAGTCACTCGGACCACGGAGACACCTAATTTGTCAAGGTGGGCCCTTTTGTCACCAAATTAGAGCGGCTTTTCCATCTCGCTCCGTGGCGCCAACGCTAAGCCAGGTGCTGACCAGGCGTCCGGCAGCGGGGAAGTCCGCGTTCCTACCACGATGGCCTCTTCATCTCAACGCGGCTATGACTTCGAGGAAATGGCATGGTCGACCATTTCGCATTCCGGGAACCCAACATCGGCCCCATCGGAGCCCATCCGCAATGAAAATTTGTTCCGTCTCGTGGAGAGACGCTCCCAACGACGTAAAGCAAATATGTGGGCGGCCGCCGCAAAAGACGCTCACGGCGAGCGTCTCTCAAAGCAACAAACGCCGTCCACGCGCAAGGAAAAGGGCCATGTTAAACCAGCATGGAAGCCGAAGCCTCTTCAGAAATTCCACCCGGACGACTTTGTAGTTGTCCTGAAGCCCCGTACCACTTTGGCAGTCGGAGCTACTTTCCAACCTGGTGAGCTGGGCCTCTCTTTGCGAGCTTACCTTGGCGCGCAGTTGGCTGCAGACCTTAGTTTTGTGCTTTCCCGTGAGCAGAACCTTATTGTTGCAAGTACCAAGAACGCCTACGTGGCCGACCGCCTTCTTGGGGACTTCGTCATCAAATTGGTGAAAGGAGATGTGTCCCTCCACGGCCATGTCAAAGAATCTGGCGAGGAGGTCTGCCATGGTGTCGTCACCATTGCTAATCACGAAACCGCTGAAACTCTGAAGGATAGCATTCAATGGAGGCAGGGCACTATCCTTTATATTCGCAAGTTTGGGACGTCCAACAAGGCCCGACCCACCTTCGCCGGGAGGGTCAAGCCACGGACCGTCCACTACAACTCCAAAATAACCACTGTCCGGCCCTACTTCCGGACAGTCCCGGCCTGCGCCGTGTGTGGTACCGTGGGACACAGGGCGGACACATGCCCCAACCCGTCCCAAGATCGTTGTGGCCTGTGTGGACAGCAGGCACCATTTGTGGAGGGGGCGCCGGCCCCTCATGAGTGTCGCGTAAAATGCGCACTTTGTGGTGGTGACCACGCCACAAACTCCAAGGGCTGTGCGGCGAAGTACCGCAAGGACACCAAGATGGCCGCACAGAAAGGTGCGAAGAATAACTCAGCGAAGAAGCCGGCGACACGTCAGCCGACACACGTCACTGGCGGTGAGGACTCACTGCGACAGAATGACGTTAACTCTGCACAGGCGCCACCAAGCGGACTCGCCGAGAAGCGAGGAGCAGCAGCACCACCGCCCCCACACGGCGGCCAAGGGCACCAGAGCCGCTCCCAGCAGCAACAACCCAAGGTGCAAGGCGCGGGTGACGCCCGGGCAAGCCCTATCAAAAATGACAAAAAGGTGAGCGGCACGAGTAGAGTTGCCTCCTCCTCTCCCTCTTCCCCCTCTCCTTCTCGCTCAACGGCTGACGCTGAGCTCCATAACGTAGTGGCATCTCTCCGGGCACAAAACGAGATGCTTCTAGCCAAAATTGAAGCTCTTGAAAAACAATCCACTCGCCCTCCCCAGCCTGTTCCGCATGCAGAAAGCAAGGAGAGCGAGGTGGCGGCACCGACGACTCTGGAATCTTCCATTGCCGCCCTTGAGACCCGCCTTGAAAACAAAATTACCACCATGATGAACGCATTGACAGCGGAAATCATGGCTCAAATTACTAATCAATTTAATGTTCAACTTAACGCTCAAGTAGCAGAGGCCCTGCCCAACGTGCTCACCCGTGCAGCGCGCAAGGGAAGCCTAAAGGATGTATCTTTCCGCCCAAGCAAATTATCTCGTCGTACAGTTATTCTTAACGACGCAGAGGACAGTAGCTCTGTCTCTGGGACAGTAGTACAAGCCCAGGGAGGCGGCTCCGGAGCTACAACCTCAATTGAAATTCCTAACACAGATAATGGCGGGACACCCTACATGTAGGCGATCCCCCAAATCTAAATTGGCTTCCCCAACACTAATAACACAGTGGAACTGTCGGGGACTCAGGTCCCGTGCTAAGCGGGCCAGCCTCCGACTGTTCATTTCAACCTTTGAGCTAATGCCCGCCGTGGTGGCACTTCAAGGGCCAGGAAGGGGTGCCACCATAACAAATTACACGACATTTCAACAGGACCCCTCGTCTTGTCTTTGCGTCCACAAGAACTATCCTGCCAGCATCGTCGATCTCGGCCTCCAGCTCCCTTACTCATACGTAATGGTGACTCTACTTCCCGTCCGCAAATCAGAGCCACCGTTACATATCCTAAACGTATACTGCTCTCCCAAACTGTCAAACGTTTCCTTCTCTGACCTCTTTAGACGCGCGCTAAGAGTTGCGGGCAGGGACCCCCTCCTGATTGTGGGTGACTTCAACGCCCCCAGTCGGGTTTGGGGTTACCATCGCGAAGAGAAACGCGGGCGCAAATTGGCTGAACTTGCGTCCACGCTGGGCCTGACTCTTCACACCGACCCAGTCCACCCAACTCGGATAGGCAATTCTGTGACACGAGATACGTGTCCAGATTTGACATTTACCCGCAATTTTCAGTATGCACAGTGGGCCAACACTGAGGAGACGCTTGGTAGCGACCACTGCATCTTGAATACAATAATTCGGACCAAACGATTCGCAAAACCCATAAGACATGCCCGGCTCCCAGACTGGTCCACATTTAGGCTAAATTATAACACTGCAACATCAATATTAGAGCGAGGATACGACGCGTGGTCGCAAGAATTGGTTAAGAACCTTCGCTCCACTGAAAAGGAAATTCAGCTCTCGGAGGCGGTATCGGACGTGGACAACCACCTCCTCCACCTCTGGGAAGCACGACATTGCCTTGTTCGCCGATGGCGACGACAAAAGCACAACCGCAAGCTTAAAGTTCGAATCGCGGAGCTCACCCACAAGGCGGCCGAGTATGCGGCCCAGCTCGCGGACGCCAACTGGGTGAATAGATGTAACACGGCAGCGCGCCAAATGTCCGGCAAAAATACTTGACGGCTATTCCGCGCTCTCATAGACCCAACGCAGACCCGTACCGAAAGTCAAAAACATCTACAGAGGGCAATTAATAGCTTTCAGGGCGACACAACTCAGCTGGCGCATAAGTTAAGGGACCAGTACCTGTGCTCCACACAGGACCCCGGTGGATCGGCGTACTCCTATGCAGGTTCGGAGAACGCTAAACTGGACGAACCGTTCCAGCTTTTCGAACGGCGGAAGGCCCTGGCTAAAATGAAACGTGGCACCGCTCCGGGTAGAGACAAAATTACTGTGAAAATGTTAGCTAACCTTCCCGACCCGGCATGTGAATCACTATTAGCTTACATCAACTCAATTTGGTCAGGGGACGTGCCACTCCCCATAGAATGGAAGACAGCCCTTGTTACATTTACTCCGAAAACTGGCAAGGCCGTGAACACGGACAACCTTCGCCCCATCTCTCTCACATCATGCGCCGGCAAACTGATGGAGACGATGGTGCGGGATCGGTTGTCTGAGTTTATGGAGAACCAATGTACTTTCGCAGAATCAATGCACGGGTTTCGCCCGAACAGATCAGCACAAGACATCCTGCTTCAACTCAATCGGGACGTCCTAGACCCTATCGAATGCCCTCACAACGACAAGGTCGTACTCGCCTTGGACTTAAAAGGGGCATTTGACAATGTGACTCACGAGACAATTCTAGCACACCTATCACAAACCGGCTGTGGCTTGAAAGCGTTCGAATACATCCGGCAGTTCTTAACCGATAGACAAGCTTACATCCGCTTACAGGACAACGAACACGGTCCTTTTACCTTGGGAACTAGAGGTACACCGCAAGGTGCAGTGCTGTCTCCTCTATTATTTAATTTGGCGATGATGCACCTACCAGCTCAGCTGGCTGATGTCCCCGGTATACAACACGCGTTATATGCTGATGACATCACCATCTGGACTACGCAGGGCTCACCCAGAGATATCGAGGCGAACCTGCAGCGCGTCGCGAGCATTGTCGAACGCTATGCCAGCCAACGCGGCCTTCAATGCTCACCTTCCAAATCAGAATTCGTGCACATACGCCCCTCGCCAAAGTGCACGGCCAAAATTGAACTCTCGCTAGAAACAGGTCCCATTCCTGAACAAAAAGAAATCCGGGTACTGGGGCTCTTTATAAATCAAAACAGACGATCAGACACCACATTGGCCAAACTCCGCAAGGTGGGCGGCCAGGTGGGCCGCATGGTTCGCCGGGTCTCTAACAAACGCGGGGGTTTACGATGCAAGGACGCCTTGCGGCTGGCATATGCATTTGTAACGAGTAGAATTTTATATTCTACTCCATACCTCCACCTGCGGAAGCAAGACGAGGATGCACTTGAAGTCATCCTTCGCCAAATTGTAAAGCGGGCTCTTGACCTCCCCTTAAACACCTCGAACCAGCGCCTTTTGGGCTTGGGCATGGTGAACACTTTCCGGGAGCTTCGAGAAGCCCACCTCACAAGTCAGTACACTCGACTTTCGAATACGGTAGCGGGTCGCCGCCTATTAGCCCGCTTACACATCAGCCACAGAAACATCACGGAAGATCGCGTTCAACTCCCTTTTGAGTGGGGATGCGCCCTCCACGTCCGCCCTCTTCCAAGCAATATGACAAAAGAAGACCATAATGGTCGGCGCCTGGCGCGGGCGGAAGCCCTCGCCCGCCATTATGGATCGAAACCCGGTGTGTTCTACGTGGACGCCTCTGGCCGACACCACGGGGGATGGTACACGGCCGCTGTCGTCCATGAGAACCGAACCGTTAACGGGCTCACTTTCCGAGACCGAAACATAACCATCCTTGAACATAACCCATGCGGAGGAAGTCGCCATTGCATTGGCAGCTTGTAATCCTAAATCGCGAACTATCATCTCCGACTCGCGAGGGGCCTGTCGAAACGTCGAAAACGGCTATGTCGCATACCTAGCTTGTCGATTATTGAAACATGCCGACTATCAGGGGAACCCTGCACCCCGCCGTATAGTCTGGGCTCCTGCTCACATGGGACTGGAAGGGAATGAGGCAGCCGACGCCGCCGCCCGCGCGCTCTCTCACCGGGCATTCCCAATCGACTCCCCCGATCAGGACGACCTCGAATTCAATCCTATATAGTCTTTCCGCAAAATTGTTCACCACTACCAATCTGGCCACAGCCTTTATCCACGTCCGTGTAAAGGCTTAAGTAAAGCGGAGGAGCGGCTTCTACTCCGACTCTACACTAACACTATGCTGTGCCCGGCAGCTATTAAACACTTCGATCCCGCCTTTTCCGGCAGTTGCTCGCACTGTGGGGAGATGTCTTCGGACATCTACCACATGGTGTGGGCCTGCCCCTCTAATCCCGCTATACCCCCTATCCCCAACCCAACCAGGGAGGACTGGGAGGCAACCCTGCTTGGCTGCACTGACCTTCAGGCCCAAAAGGCCTTGGTGGGACGAGCCCAAGCGGCGGCCGATGCCAATGGGGTAACGTACTAGGGATCCCCACCTAGTGTTTGTAAGGACCGTCCCCTTAAGGGGCGGTGCCTGCATACCTCCACTGAATTCTTTGTAATTCAATAAATGTTCGTACCACCACGACCCCCTCCCACACGCGCCCTCCCAGTAGCGCGTTCCCACACGCGCCCTAGTAGGTAACGCGGTACTACAACAGACGGACAGAGCCAAACCTTAAGGAGCTTCGCCCCTAAAACACGCTCTATGGCTCTGACGTGAGCACAGTTAACAGGGGTCTGGCCACTACAAGCCTTGCAGACTATCACAGCTGGGTTGGGATCATTTTAAACGCGTGTCGAGAAATGCCTGACCGAGGTATACTTAGCTTATCACAGGTTAGCGTGCAGGATCGAGGCCCGAACGCTCACTCTCCGCGGTGTTCGCCGCGCGCTAGCAACAAGGGCACAGAATGAAATTTGGGAGGTGTATACAAGCCCCAATCGACTTTCGGCCTTCCGTGACGGTCGCATTTTCGACAGAGTCAAACATGCCAGAGCCCCTTGTACTGTGCTTCGTCGGTGCGCGTTAAAGAACGTCAGGTGGCCAAAATTTTCAGAGCCCTCCACTACGGCGTTCCTCTTCGGAACTGTTTCAAGAACTTGGCTCTCGGGACATAAGGGCGTTACTGGAATCCTCTATAGAAGCACGCAGCTCAATTCACATGCTCATTCATGTCAGATGCTCATTCATGTCAGATCAGCCCGCCATGATAACCCGGCAGTGGCAGCTTCCGTGTAACCAGATAATAGGCTGCAAAAGCTGTCATTTAATGAAGCTCTTCTCATTTTTTCGCCGTTGCTTGGCTATGTAGTTTAGAAAGAAACAATTTCAGGCGTTACAGGAAAAGAATACATTATAAAATTAAGCATAAAATGCTTTCAGCTACAGTTCCCGATGGCATTCGAGTGACTTTTAACCAAAATCCACAGCCGTAATCCTGACTGTCATCATCGTCATCAGCCTATTTGAGGTCCACTGCAGGACGAAGGCCTCTCCCAACGATTTCCAATCCACCCTATCCTAAGTGAGCTGGTTCCACTTTATGCCAGCAATCTTTCGGTAATTTCATCGCTCCATCTAGCCTTTTGCCGGCTCCTGTTGCGTCTTCATTCTGTTGGTATCCACTCCGTCGCTCTTACTGTCCATACGTTATCTTTCCTCCTCATGACATGTCCTACCCAGATCCACTTCTTTCTTTAATTTAATTCATATAACATCAGCTGCGTCTATCGGTTCCCTGATCCATTCCGCTCGTTTTTTATCTCTTAGCGTCACATCTATAGTTTTTCTTTCTATTGAACATAGCCTGCTCCTTAGTTTCATCTATAGTTATTTCGTTATCTTCCATGTTTCTGCACCATACGTTATTACCGGGAGAATGCTGTGACTGAATACTTTTCGCTTTAGTCACAGCGGCAAACTTCCAGTCATGATTTCGGAATGCCTTTCCAATGCGCTCCAGCCCATCCTCATTCCACGGAGAATTTATTTTTCATGAGTAGGCGTTCCTGTTAGTAACTGTCACAGGTACACGCATCCTGACTCTACAGCGAGATAATCCAGTTGCTCAAGCGAGATGATATGGTCCCCCATACTAGGACATCCTGGCATCCACACAAAAGTTCAGGACACGCAGACTGTGGCGCGCAACCCCTTAAAGAGGATCGCATTACACAATCTGGTTACTCGCCAAACAAAGAGAAATATTCCTTCCTAGTTCTTAGTGGTTTCTTTTATATGCGACTGAGCAGTGAGTGGAAGTTTTATGGAGATGGGACATAGTGAGTGCAGAGTTGCGAACGCTTTTCAAATTCCGCGTGTAAAGTAGTCTAAGATGATATTTCATGATACTTTTCGAAAAAGCGCGCACGCTGCGGGACTTAAATAGACTCTAAAGGCGGCGACGAAGATTAAACTGAAGGCTCATACTTTTCCTCCCAGTTTTTCAAAAATATCAAGAACACTATTTCACATCTATCTACTGTTCTCTATAATTAAGAACAAATGAATTTGAGAGCTGGGTCTCGATGTCTGTCTTCTAAAGCTATTATGTGACACGAAAGTAACCTATCTTCAACGTCAACTGCGCACCTAAAGCCTTGGTTACTCACACGTATTCTAGTGCATAAACCATGCCGCTCAGCTAGACTCAATTGATGGTCTTCAAGGCTAATTTCTGGAAATAATACAATTATGGCATAGGAGCAACATTAATCAAGTAGCTCTAAAGGAGCGCACAATCTGATCTGAAACCACTGATGTCAACAGGTAAATTAAAATTCGCGAATTCATGTTATCGTTCTATAGAAATGTTTTTGTGAATATCCACAATGAGGTAAAATTTACTGTATGCGCAGCTAGTCGCTACAATATGCGTAAGCGCATGATATGGTGCAGACGTCGAGAAACAGGCAAGAGATGTGCTGTCAATTTCATCGTGGAGTATCACAGAATCATTGACAGTTAATGTTAGCAAAGCAAAGGCTCTTCCTTGTAGGTGAAGCTGCCTACACTATTGATACAAGCAGTGTTGAGTTTATTACCGTAAGGGCCTCCCGAAGGAGGTATTACATAACGGGTGGGTTTGCTTCTTATCACATGGTTTACACATTTCATATTGATTAATTACATGCTGCTGAAACAATGACGGACACGTAATGACGGCAATATCAGCAGGAAGCCGTTCCAGTCCTTGGCAGTTCGCGGTATGAATGATGCGGAAAGGTTAGCAGTCCGTACACGTGGGCGTGCGACCTGCTGCGGATGACTGGTGCGTTGAGAAATGCGTGCAGCGGGTACGATGTATGACGCCTGATTCTTTAACTTATCGTTGTTTAGCTTATCGACTCTATTTATGTTCCTTGAGTAAATACATTGGTGCGTATTCAAGCAAATTATGTCGCAGAATTCTTGCACAGAAAGAGTGGAGAGAGAGAGAGATGATGGGCGGAAGGCAGGGAGGTTAACCGGAAAGGAAAATATCCAGTTTGCTACCCTGCACTGGGGAAGGGGTGAAGGGAGACAAAGGGATGAAAAAAATAAAGAAAGAAAGAGAGAGGTCAAATCGCGCACACGCACAAGCACGGCATGTGTCAGAGACGGTTCACGAGGCCCGTTGCGCGCAAGAACTTGAGCACAGCCTTCGTGGCTTTCTGCTGCGAGACACTGTCTGTCCGGCATTCCAATATGGTTTGCTCGGACAGCGGTCGATCATCAAGGCGTGACAATTCTGTGGCGAGAGTTTGTCGCTGGGAGCAGTACCCAGGGCAATCGCAGAGGACGTGCACAATTGTTTCCTCGCTGCCGCAGTGAACACAGGCAGCACTGTCTTCCAGTCCAATGCGACAGCCGAAACTTCTTGTGAATGACGTGCCTAGCTACAGGCGGCAAAGTACGGTAGTTTCACAGCGGGTAAGCCCACGCAGAACTCGAAGTTGTAGTGATGGGTCGAGGCGGTGTAGACGGGTATGTAGAAGACCAGGAGTGTTCCACTGCGCTATAGCCATATCACGCGCAAGCGAGCGAAGTTTTCTTACTGCATCCGTTCTTGACTGTGGGATGGCTTGCAGCACTCCAATTTCGTGGGCACGTTTCGCAGCATTATCTGCGTGCTCGTGCAGAATCACTAAATTATCCTCATCGTTAGTTCAGGTCCCCAAGTGTGCGCGTGCACTTCTGCGCAATGCCCAATGTCACACATTGGGCATTGCGCAGAAGTGCACGCTCACAATGTGTGGCGTTCGGACACGCGCTACTTCTCTTGCACACATGACCTCGGCCCACTACTACACTAGGAAAACTGCAGACGCACAAAAAGCGCAGCTTGGATCCCGGTCGCGGCGGTTGCATTTTCGATGGAGGCGAAAATGCCAGAGGTCCGTATGCTGTGCGATGTCAGTGCAAGTTAAAGAACCCCAGGTGGTGTGAATTTCTGAAGCCCTCCACGACGGCTTTTCTCTCCATCTCTCAGTCCATGTCCCCCCGGACGCTTAGCTGTGCTCCCGACATAGGCTGCAGAGATTATATAACTTCCTTTCCTTAACCGAACCACAATCAATCAATCAATGAATCCATCAATCAGATAGTGGGTACAGATGTTCACGCCGAATAGGAAAGGAAGGAGCTTTCGCTAGGTCAAGCAAGCTCACATCACAGTGAAGCTGGCCGACAGCCCATACCGACTGTGGCTATAACGTTACCGGGGTAGACTTTGACTATGCGTGATAATATCCCCATTCTACTGGGGTTGCGACTAGGTAGATCTTCTGTAGAACTCGGTATAACTGAGAAGTACAGTAAAGTATAGTCAAGTATAGTCAAGGTCTGCTATGCTATACCAGGTCTACAAAGGATCTACCGAGGCGTAGCGCCGGTCGAATTGAGATACCATGAAGTATAGTTAAGTTCCTAGCTAGATCCTTCACGGAAATCAGTATAACTGAGTAGTATAGTGAAGTATAGCCTAGTCAAGTTCTACTAAATTATACCGAGGTCTACAAAGGATCTATCTACCTAGGCGTAGCCCACATCAATTGAGATAACACTAAGAATAGTCACGGTCAGTATTCTATCGGCCCTCTTGTGTGTGAGCCGACCTTGCGCCAACTAGTGCAAGCTATGTGTGTTCTTTTTTTTTCAGTAATCCATAAACACCGTCAGTACAAACTACTCTTCTTATCCCACATCAACTCTGGACATATTGTATGCTTTATTACAGCGCCTTCTGACATTTATACATTTGGTAGAATGCATGGCAAGTCCGTACATTTGAAGCTTCATACCCCTCATTGAAATGCTCAATTGTTTTAATAACCACGAAAACATTTAACAACGACGAATACCAGTATTAAAATAATTACGCCTTAGGACACGCCTCTAACTTCATAACGAAGCATAAGGCATCTGAAACAAGAAGTCTTGCAATAGGGGAATGACCGAGGTTTAAAACAAGATATGCCTGTGAAATCCATGTTTTCGACAAAGTACCATTTATATCGGCTAACAAAACGTGACTTATAATTTGGAGGCTAGATTAGACACACAACATTTTAGCTTTAATTGAAACTGTTTTGTGGTTGCTTGACCCAGCGTTTTTCTTGTATATTGTGTTTTCTTTCTTGTGCTGCGCAGGCTTGTGACCGTCAAATGTTGAGCTTGGGCGGGGTTTAAACGTACGTACCTGGAACGCGTCCGACAGGCTAAGTGTACCAGTGACCTTAATGTTGAGCTTGACTGTGCAGCCGCGAGTATTATTAGACGCGAGCCTGTGCATTATTGGCTGTTGCTTAGTCCTGGTAGATGTGAGCATGAACAGTGTGCGAGTCTCACTGATAGAGTACTCGTGAGTATGAAGGCGAGCACACGAGAAGGTATCAGGGAGTGGAAGCGAGTCGTGTTCTCTGAATACAAGATTTTCTCTATTCTTGCTCTGGATTATTGCAGGAGCTCATCTAGATATACGTTCGCGATGCGAGCTCAAGTACACCCATCGGGATCTTCGTTAGCAAGGAATGCGTCGCATGTGAAATCACCGAAGAAAGATTAACCATACTCACAGTAAAATGAGAAGCATCAGTTGAAGAAAAAACACGGAGGCGTTCATTGCAGCTGATCCCTTGACAGTTAAAGGTTGCGTAAAATTTGCGTCTTGTCCGAAAACCGACTTGGTGTTGCTTATATACTCTGCAGAGCGAGTGCTACACGACATAAATGACCTCGAAGTCCACCTGTCTGAGTGTCTTTTTCTTGTTTGTTTCGTGAAAACCTATCTAGGAAGCTAAACTATGACGCGTATAAATTAACTAGGTACTGACATTGCAAACTCATAAATCATTTCTTAAAACAAAACCAAAAGGCACGGTGCATTCGCCTGTCCTGAAATATTGATTGGAGCTATGGGACATCAGTTATCATATGAACAATATATTTAGACAACATGCCACAGCGGGGCACTGCGTCGCAGTTTGTACTTAAACAGGCTGATAATATTAAGGCAACGACACTCTGCTCCGCAAAGCGCTTTCCTCCTCAATTGTCGCACGCCGGCATTGCCTCCTGCGCGTGGTACACGTTATTATCCTAGATACCTTGATGGGCCAACTGCGTTCTCCATTCATGCAAAAAGTACGGAAAATGGTGACAACATCATGACTAACCGCGCAGCTAGCACGTATGTTTCTTCGTAACGTTGGCTTCGAAATGCCGTAATAATGGGACACACTGTAGTAAAACGAGCTGGGAGGCGAGCTGTGTACCTCATGAATTTTTTTCTGCCTGATGATGATTGTGGTTCGGTTAGGAAAGGACGCTCTGCAGCCCGTGTTGGGAGCACGGCTAAACGTCCGTGGGGGTGGGGGAAAGGGAGTGAAAGAGATAGAGAGAAGAGAAAGGCCGTAGTGGAGGGCTCCGGAAATTCAGACCACCTGGGGTTCTTTAACGTGCACTGACACCGCACAGCACAGGGGCCTCTGGCATTTTCGCCTCCGTCGAAAATGCGACCGCCGCGGCCGGGATCGAACCCGCGTATTTTGGGTGGCAGCGGAGTACCGTAACCACTACATCACCGCGGCGGACTTGTTTTTTCTGCCTCATATTCAGGTGCTTTCCATTGTTCATCTCATCTAGTATTCTCTCCGTCACATCCCTTTGTGTTTGCCTTTTTTTTTGCATGTGCGCGCTTCTGCACCTCAGTTATTGCGTTCAGGGTGCATTCTCGAAATGAAATTGTCTTCTCTTGTACATCATACGCCCACGCGTCACACGTTTACTGCGTGTAAAGTAGCCTCTGCGATGGGGATTTTTGAATAGATAGGATTGTTCCGCAGCTTCCTTGAAATAAAGTCCTCCCGGCAACCATTTCTCCACGAAAATAATAGGAGCTGGGAACCACGATTTACATGGTATTGCTTGGGCATTGGTTGAAGAAGTTTTCGCAATACTTAAAGGAACGAACAAGGGTTTCTACATGCTATGTAATAGCAGCGTCTTTGGACAACGTATTTAGATGGTTCACACTGAAATGTGATTTTGAATGGATAGAACCAGCGTTAAAGTGGTCACTTTGACAGCGTGTCTGGTGTCCGTTTTGACTTGCGCTCTAATATCTTCATGTGTATGACCCATGTCAATGTGCTAGTAGCAGGATTAGTTTTCACAGCCCGGTTGAATCCGTGTTGACCGGGCGATTGAATCGTGATGGACAGATAGAGAGAGAGAGGGGCTGTTTTTCACGGTTAGCTAACCCAAGAGAGACTATTGTCTCTAAAAGGCCTCGTCACAACTGGTAAGGTGTAGACGAGCGCCCGTCAAGCTACCAGAACAAATAGCAGGGGAGGAAGCGGAGCTTAGCCTTAATATTCCTATGGCGCACCTGCGATGCGCGTGCTGTGCACACGAGGGGAGGACGGATCATAGTCAGTGAGGCCAAAGCTGAGCCGAGCATATTCTGCCTAGTCAGCTTAATGCTTAGGGGCACCGCGCATCTATAACCGTGCGCCAGGCGACCCTAGGCATTGTCTGTTCCCTCGAAAAGGCTGGACTCAAGTGTAATTTGAGCCCGCAAGAAGCCCATGACGGCAAAGGGACATATGAGTAGAGGAGGTTCTGTGAACGACAAGAGACAGAAAGTGAGAGAAAATGCCGAAACTAACAAAACAGAATAAATTTTCGAGGTGAGGCGGCCTTCGAAACATTGGCAACCGAGCTCCCAAGGCGAGTGTAGCGCCACTAAGCAACGCAGCCTTAGTTGTACATTTGTTGATGATAGCCTATGAAGGTAGCATAAGTTGCTATGGCCGAGGTAAAGAGAAATTGGCGAGATAAAGAGGAAAAGAAGGAAATAAGTAAGAGAAAGAGGAGGAAGAAAAAGGGGAAAAAAGGAAGCAGACATGGAGAAATAGAAAGAACAAAATAGAAGGAAGAAACGAGAAAGGGAGAATAGAAACAGAGAAGGAGAAAATCCAGAAGAACTCACGCTTTCAGGCAAACGATTTCATGCGAAGCAATCGGGCTGCTCAACAACTGGCGCTGTATGAGATATATATGCGTTATGCAGGATACATGAAAGTACATACGGACGGCTCTTGTGTAGCAACCTCCTCTACTTCAGCATTCATTGTTCGGCACTCCAACAAGCAAGATTCTTATCAGTTATGTCATGCTACATCATCCGCAGTGGCCGAACGATTCGCTATCTTGTGTGTGAAAAAATTTATAACATCAGTGAGAAATTCACGAAGATGGGTAACATTTAGTGATTCACAGGCGGCCCTAACATCCCTATGCAGCACAAAAGCACTATGATCAATGAGACGATACCATATGAGACACTTAAAATACTCGCAAAAAAAACCATGCGCAACACGACATAATATTTCAGTGGATACCGGGCCAATGTAACACTCACGGCAACACGGCAGCCGATGACGTAGCATGACAAGCACATCACAAACATGGTAGGGTTTGCCTCCCGCTATCGGAAAATGAATTGCGCTGCGTCATAGGGAGAGAATCTTTCAAAATATGCAGGCATATGTGGCTTCATACAAATTCTAAGACTTGTAACTTATACCATATCGTTCCACTTATTGCATTCAGTATCGCATTATCTTTAGACAGACTTATGGAAACCCTTATCGATCGGCTGAGGTTAGGTACTGCCTGCACAAATCATTTTGTACGCGAAATTGGCCATATTAGCTGTGCCGAATGTTGTTGTGGATTTAAACACCACTTCCTGCTAGATTGCTCACATCATTCCGAACCAAGACAATGACAAAAAACAGCTCTGATCACATTCTACTGTCCGCCGTTTAGTTTAAGGAAAATTCTGGTACCATGTCCGACGACAGCCTTGCAAAAATACGCTTTAAAAGCACGAAATATTTTTGAACAAGGCGGCGTTGCTCGACGTTGTTACCGCATTTATTTTTTCATATTTCGCCTTTCTGTGATTTTTGTAATTGTTTGTCAGGCTATTATTATTATGTTACGCAATATCCGGTGATTCACTTACGCGACCAGGTGGGGCCACTCACTGTGGACGTTCTGTTATGTTCGGCGGGCAGATCGACAGAGAAGAGCAGGCGACGGCGGCCTAGCGCATGGCTTTTCCCGTAGAAACGTCGTGGTATGCACTCTGTACGCAGTAGAAGTGGCGGCTTTGTTCCCGCGACGCACGCGGTCAGTAATTGCTGTGACGGACCAGCTGCACAGCATAGGGTTGACATGACGGTTGACAGGTCTCTTCACTGCGGCATAGTAGAGCATTTTCGGAAGAGCATCCGAGAAATGAACAACAGGAGGGGGGGAGTCGCTTGCAAGAACAGCGGGGGCTCGCTGTCAAAGTAATCCTTTGACCTTTTTGCTCGCTCGAACTGTCTTCAAGAGGTTCCCCCTTTGGAGAAGATGACCCCGCCGTGGAAATGTGCGGAAGTGCTTTTGGGTACAATAGACCTGTCTAACGGTTCTCCTGAAGCGGCGGATGGGTTGCATGCCGCCGGGTAAACAGAGTGGCAATGTAGGCCTGCTGCAGAGTCCTGGTAACTGATCACGGGATTAGTGGATGATATCTTTCGGTGAAGCTCGATGCAGCAAGCGGGTCGAAGTGTGGGACCGCGAGGGCGTAACCGTAGGCTCTCATGGAGAGGGTGAACATGTACGTGATTGGTAAAAGTGCTGCGGACCCGCCACGGTGGTCTAGTGGCTATGGTACTCGGCTGCTGATCCGAGGGTCGCGGGATCGAATCCCGGCCGCGGCGGCTGCATTTCGATGGAGGCGAAATGTTGAGGCCCGTGTGCTGTGCGATGTCAGTGCACGTTAAAGAAACTCAGGTGGTCGAAATTTCCGGAGACCTCCACTACGGCGTCTCTCATAATCACAGCTGGTTTGCGACGTTAAC
>CM023484.1:105649187-105708990 GCA_013339685.2 Hyalomma asiaticum | reverse complement strand
TCATGCTACATCATCCGCAGTGGCCGAACGATTCGCTATCTCGTGTGTGAAAAAATTTATAACATCAGTGAGAAATTCACGAAGATGGGTAACATTTAGTGATTCACAGGCGGCCCTAACGTCCCTATGCAGCACAAAAGCACAATGATCAATGAGACGATACCATATGAGACACTTAAAATACTCGCAAAAGGAAACCAAGCGCAACACGGGATAATATTTCAGTGGATACCGGGCCAATGTAACACTCACGGCAACACGGCAGCCGATGACGTAGCATGACAAGCACATCACAAAGATGGTAGGGTTTGCCTCCCACTATCGGAAAATGAATTGCGCTGCGTCATAGCGAGAGAATCTTTCAAAATATGCAGGCATATGTGGCTTCATACAAATTCTAAGACTTGTAACTTATACCATATCGTTCCACTTATTGCATTCAGTATCGAATTATCTTTAGACAGACTTATGGAAACCCTTATCGATCGGTTGAGGTTAGGTACTGCCTGCACAAAGCATTTTGTACGCGAAATTGTCCATATTAGCTGAGCCGAATGTTGTTGCGGATTTAAACACCACTTTCTGCTAGATTGCTCACATCACGCCGAACCAAGACAATGACTAAAAACAGCTCTGATCACGTTCCACTGTCCGCCGTTTAGTTTAAGGAAAGTTCTGGTATCATGTCCGACGACAGCCTGGCAAAAATACGCTTTAAAAGCACGAAACATTTTTGAACAAAGCGGCAATGCTCGACGTTGTTACCGCATTTATTTTTTCACCTATTTCGCCTTTCTGTGATTTTTGTAATTGTTTGTCAGGCTATTATTATTATGTTACGCAATATCTGGTGATTCATTTACGCGACCAGGTGTGGCCCACTCACTGTGGACGTTCTTCCGTGCTGCCATTCTTATTTATTTATTTATTTATTTATTTATTTATTTACTTATTTATTTATTTATTTATTAGAGACGTTTCGCCAGAGTGTTGCCTTTTGTTCGAACTTGTGTACGTATGCCCTGCATGCGAGTTTCTTTGTTGCAGTTCTGGTAGAACTACTGTTCTTGTGATTATGCCGGATTGCTTCGCATACTATTTCGCAACCAGGAATGTTGAACGTTCACCACACTCTGGAGCCAAGGGGTAGCCGGCGGCTTATTTGTGCGCAAACATCTCTACATATCATAGGAATAAAGAAAACCAGCGAGGAATTTGGCTATGCTGAACTGTTTGGCATTCAGCTATTGCGACGACGAGGATCAACTTTGTGTCCAAACTGACCGCAAGAACTATCACCATAACTGATGATTGGATTATTTCTGATATGCACTGTGTGCGGAGAGCCACCAGTGGACGACTGGTACCTTTCTTGCTTGTCACTCCGGTGCGCCAGGTTCGATTCCTATCCACCCTCACGCCTCACAGGGTCGCGATTATAATCTATCTGTCTGATTCTAAAAAGAGCAATCGCTTATTAAATGCGAAATATTTCTTAGCGAACTTCGGCAAGATTGAGCGTATCTATCTATCTATCTATCTATCTATCTATCTATCTATCTATCTATCTATCTATCTATCTATCTATCTATCTATCTATCTATCTAGCCGCCTACGATTTTGTGCTCTCCTGGCCGTTCCCCTAATGGGATGTTTACGAAAATTGGTATGCCACAACATGACTACATGACGAACATAAATGACAGGTCATAACATGAAAATCATGACATGCATGTCATGAGCGGCATGATTTACATGCCACGGTCCTGGTGCTCTCCTGGCCGTTTCGCTAATGGGATGTATATGAAAATTAGTATGGCACAACATGACTGCCTTACGAACATAAATGGCAGGTCATTACATGAAAATCATGATATGCATGTCATGAGTGGCATGATTTACATGCCACGGTCTTAGTGTTTTCCTGGCCATTTCGCTAATGGGATATATACGAAAAGTGGTATAGCACAACATGACTGCCTGATGAACATAAATGGCATGTCATAACATGACAAGCATGACATGCATGCCATGAGCGGCATGATTTACATGTCATGGTCTTGGTGCCCTCCTGCCGTTTCCTTAATGGGATGTATATGAAAATTGTTATGCCAGAACATGACTGCATGAAAAACATAATTGACAGATCATTACATGAAAAGCATGACATGCATGTCACGAGCGGCATGATTTTCGTGCCACGGTCTTGGTGCTCTCCTGGCCGTTTCCCTAATGGGATGTATCTGAAAATTTGTATGCCAGGTCATGACTGCATGGCGAACATAAATGACAGGTCATAACATAAAAATCGTGACATGGATGTCATGAGCGACATGATTTACATGCCACGCGTTTCGTTAATGGGACGTATACCGAAATTGGCATGCCACAACATGACTGCATGACAATCATAAATGACAGGTCATAACACGAAAATCATGACATGCATGTCATGAGTGACATGATTTACATGCGATGGTCTTAGTGTTCTCCTGGCCGTTTCGTTAATGGGATGTATACGAAAATTGGTATGCCACAACATGACAGCATGATGAACATAAATGAGAGGTCATAACATGAAAAGTATGACATGCATGTCATGGGCGGCATGATTTACATGCCACGCGTTTCGTTAATGGGATGTATACCAAAATTGCTATGGCACAACAAGACAGCATGACGAACGTAAATGACAAGTCATAACATTAGAATCATGACACGCGTGTCGTGAGCAGCATGGTTTACATGCCACAGTCTTGGTGCTCGTGCGGCCGTTTCGTTAATGGAATATAAACGAAAATTGCTATGGCACAACGCGACTGCATGAGTATCATAAATGAGAGGTCATAACATGCAAATCATGACATGCATGTCATGATTTTCATGTTATATATCATGACCGGCATGATTTGCATATCATGGTCCTGGCGCTATACTGCCGTTTCGTTAATGCGATGTATACGAAAATTGGTTTGGCACAACATGACTGTATGACGATCATATATGAATGCATGTCATGAGCTGCATGATCTACATGCCACTCGTTTCGCTAATGGGATGTATACCAAAATCGCTCTGGCACAAGACGACTGCATGACGAACGTAAATGGCAGGTAATAACGTTAGAATCATGACATGCGTGTATGAGCGGCATAGTTTACATGTCACAGTCATGGTGCTCCTGCGGCCGTTTCGTTAACTTCACATGTACCAAACTCGGTATAGCGAGACAACAATGCAAATCCATTTTACATTCCTGATGCGTGCTTCGCATTTGGTTGATTCCCACTGCAAGGGGGATCTGCCAATTTTTATTTCTTCACACTCATTTAGTAGCGTCTCAGACGAGACGGATGCCACTTTGCATGCGCGTCCACGAAGGCACAGGCGACGCTAAAAGGCATTCCCGACGAGACCCCGCTTAAAGTGACTGTCTACCGCTCGGAAAATTTTTTAAGATTGTGATAAAATCAGGCAGATCGTGCGTCACATTTATGGGAAACAGCACGCTTTCACCCCACAAAAAGGAATTCGGTTTTTAATTTTGCTCTCAAAGTGATGCAAAAAACGCCGCTAGCGACACCCAACAGCGTGTTCATCATTTTCCGAGTGTACGAGAACCAGCCCACGTAGGCATAAATATTCTGCTGAAAAACTATTATGTATCTGTTATAAGCGTACTTCACCCTATGAGACACCTTGTTATAGCGTGCAAGAACAATTTGTTCTTTTTTTCGCTGCTTTCGGGGTGGCGCAGGTGGCGCTGCCTTCGAATTTGTCTGCCTGTAAAGGCACGTCGTACTGCGCTTGTCATACATGCGGCGGTGCATGTCCGTGGCGCAACCCCGCGCGCCGGCTTTCCCTGGCCTCCCCTCCTCTTCGTCACCTCTGGAATGTCGACCTTGAAACCGGTTCCTGTTGCGAAGCCTTCCGCGCCCGACAGGGTTTCCAGGGAGACGACGACGCATCATGTGCTGTAACCATAGTTGCTGGCATGCCTACACTAGGAAAGGAGCGACTTCATAGATAAAAAAATTGTGTTTTAATAATTTCTATTCAGTTTCTGGGGAAACCACTGCACGCTGGGACACTTCGAAAGGTACGCTTTCTATTGAGCCAAAAAACGGGAGAGCGATGAAGGACGGTCGACGGTCCCTTTAACACTGGCAAGACAACACTGGGAAATTTGGCCTGTCCAAACACCTTGCTTTGTAGGCGCCAACACTAAAAATTATTGTAATGCGACTGAAGGCGTTGCGGCGAATTGGAACAAGTCGAAAGCACAAGAGTGACCCTTTCGCATGAACCAACGTCCTGCATAGCACCGTAAGCCGGCAATGCCCATAAAACCTGATGGGAAATACCTTGTGCCGCCAAAAACGCCGCAGAAGACGCATCGCCCTGCTTATCTTAATGGAGCAATGAATTAGCGCTCTGTTATGCCAGTTTATCAGTCCATGATGTTGTGCTTGCGGTCACATTGGTCGCCCTGCACACCCACGTCATCATAGACAACCGACTCTATTGCCGGGTTGACTGTGTCACCTTCGACGAGCATTCCTGCTCTTTCTTCCTACTCTTTCGGATGAACATTGCCGTTTCCGAACAGAGAAGTTAAAGTATGTGCCGCCAAAAGCAGGTCATTCAAGTGGCCTTTGGCCATACTCGTGCCACCCGTCACTGCTAAGAGCGGTGCAGATTAAGCATCTGCGGCAACCGTCTTACAGTTCTCTTCCCATCGCTAGTCCACTGCAACATCAGTCCTACTGCAGTCCTACGGAAGGGGAGCTGTCTTCGAGGCCTTCCTGCCTGTTATATCCCTTGCACTTGGCCTCGAAGAGGCGCCATAGCAATACTGTTCCTTCGTGGAACCTGCAAGATTCTTGTTCCTGAATCTTTTTTCCAGCTTCATCGGGCCGAAACGGATGCTTCTCATTGTATTGGGTGCGCACAATAAGCGTGTTCGGTGCGGTGGCAAAGCCATTTTCAGACCAGTCCTGCACCGTTCTTACGTCTACATTTCAGTCGTAAGCTACGATTAACTACGTGTCTGCCTCTTATATCACCCGCGCTCGTGAGGTCTCGGGATGTTTTTCAAGGTCCATTTTGATTGTACTTTGACCAACATAAGCTACAATAAGATTTAAACGGCTGTGAGGAATACGCGCGTAACCCGGATTGAGCTGTGCGGGTATGAGCCACACATAATCACGCCATCATTAAACGGGACGTGCATCATTCTAGTGATGTCTATATCAATGATTCATGTTCCTCATATATTGATCATGATAGCCTGTAATTCTAATTTTGGTATGTCCCAAAGTAAACGAGACGTACGCGTCTAGATAGATAGATAGATAGATAGATAGATAGATAGATAGATAGATAGATAGATAGATAGATAGATAGATAGATAGATAGATAGATAGATAGATACGGTCAAAGCTGTCCAGGCTCGCCAAGATGGTTCGCATTTAAGAAATTTGTAGTGGCATGCGCTGAGCCAAACACTGCTCTTCCTTGGAGCGCTGTGCCAAGGTACAGGGCCGCTGGCGTTCAGTACACGCGCTACAGTCGCGAGGGGCCGACGTTTAAGGTCGAGGCTGCGAACACTTGCAGGAGCTGGCAACCCTGGAAAGGGTGACGGGCGGAGTGGTATTTATACTCCGGCTCACGAGGGATAGCAGAACTTATCTATTTTTTATTAGATTGCTAGGACAGAGCTAAGACGCATTTAGAGGCACTGTTGGCGTTACACAAGCACCAACATCACAAATATTTCGTGGAATAGTTTGAGTTACTATGTATAAACCTTTCCACTGGAGCTCTCCTCGGCGCCGCCGTAAAGTGCGCCAGAGACATCTAGCGGCTGCGCCGTCTTCGGCTGTTTGCTCGCCGGACTCTCCTCTCCGTCCGGGCGCGTGCATTCGTTGCGTGTGTTTCAGGAAATTCAGGAAAATCTCGCTTTCGCTCTTTGTAAACATCATGGAATCGTCAGGTAGGTTCATTTGTGAGTGTGCGGGATGTCAGTGATTAGCAGAACAGTTGCCATCGGCATTGCTTTGTGTCTTGCGCGGGCAGAGGTGGAATCAGCGGGGCCGGTTGGTAGCAATAAAACTGGGAAACCGGGAACCATGTCGCCTATTTTTTCTTTGAATTAGTGTTGCAGGATGAGTCGCTCCTCAATATGAATGCCGTTACTCTTGCTATCAATGGTCCCATTCATTGAGGTGAGAGCCTTAATGTCTCAAATAGAGTCACCTCAATGTTTCCGCCAGAGTGCCCTTAAAAAAGGGTGGTTCCAAAATTATGGAAAATTATCAGAAAAGAAACGACACCTTGAGAAATAAGTGACCAAACAAATAACACAATATATCAAACGAACCCTTAGTTCAACGCTGACATGACTAAGTATAATGGACTATAATGGTGCATGTCGAAGGATGTGATATTGGCGAGAGTCGCGTTCAGACGTGACACGATATGCTCAGGTCATGCTGTGACATGAGCATGGCTCTGCAAACATAAGACAACTTGAAGGGGATCGAGATCGGTGTCAAAGAAAAGGTGCATGTGGAACAATCTATTGTTGGTCACAGTCACGTTAATGACATGATACGACATGCTCATGTCATGAGCAGGACTTTGCAAAAACATTACTACGAGGAGGAGGTGAAGATGGGTGTCAAACCAAAGATATAGGTAGAGAGACGCGATATGAGTTACTCATGATCATGACATGAAATACATTATATGACGTGAGCATGACAAACCGAAAATTTACGGAAAGGGGTCAAGATGGGTGTCAAGCGAAAGGTATAGATCAAGGAAAATGATATGAGTTATAGGCTAAAATTGGCGTATTCATGGGAGGTTGTGGCCGTTACTGCACCAGGGTGGCCAATCCTGCTCTGGTGAGGGAGTGCCTTACCGGCTATGGTCGCCGGGATCCGGTCGCACCCCAAGACTCTTTATGCAATTCGATCAAAACGCGGATTTTTTTTGTTGTAATCCGGTGGGGAATTGTTACTTTCTGTTATTTTTCATGCACTTCAAATATTTTCATGGTGTCCATTGCACTTACGCGGGTCGTCAATGCGTTGTAATTTGAAATGTTTCTGATACTTGCCGCTTGATATGATGTTTGTGAACAGATGTTTCTCGTCATTGTTCTTTATGTTGTATTCTTCCTGTTCTTCTTTTTTTCTGTGCGTGTGCACGGAAAACTTGAGACGTGTAAAAGTTCTGGTGTTTCAGTTTGATGCACCACTTCTCTACGGTGAAGTTCTTCGTGATATTTTGTTTTTTACATTGTATTTCCACATCTGTTTGTTTTACGGATCACCCAACCCTGCCTGAGGCCTCATATGCGACGCTTGCAGTACTTCTGAAATAAATAAGTCATGCTCATAACATAATCATGTAATAAGCGTCGTTAAGCAATAGAGAAATAATGGATAGTGGTCGACATGGGTGTCAAACAAAAGTTGCTGGTAGGTGGACGTGATACGAGTTTTAAGGAGATTCATGATTTAACATGATCATATTAGCATGGCATGAAATCGGTATCTGAAGAAATGAAGCATATTTCACGACATTAGTATGATTGCATGCAGGTCTATACTTAGTGACACATATGACATGGTGCCATCGTGTGATAGATAACGACATTAATGTTCACGACATGAATGTCTTATAGGCACTGGAAAGACTGACTCAGCTCACACGATGTATACGCAGCGAAGCTGACATTGTCGTTTAAGTAATGCCGTTGCAATGTGCATACATTAGAAACATGTGGTAACACACTGCCATGAGCGCAAGGACACCTAATTACAGTCGCTTTTTAAGCTGGCACTTATATCAACAGTCATGGCAACATATAAACGTTACAACATGATAGGCAAGCCATGATATGAGTCGCCCTTGCTAATTTTAAACCAACACTGGTTAGCCAGGTAGCTAGTGTTCGGTGGAGTTCTCTTATCTTGGTTAACCGTCGGCTATTGTGCATTAACTTTCTCTGTGAGGCTCCGTCATGCCGTGGTTATGGCACTAGGCTGCAGATCTGAACGTCGCCGGATCGAATCCCTGCCGCGGGAACTGCATTTCGATGGAGGCGAAATGTTGAGGCCCGTGCGCTATGCGATGTCAGTACACGTTAACGAACCCCAGGTGGTCGAAATTTCAGGAGCCTTACACTACGGCGTCTCTCAGATCGTGGTTTTGGGACGTAAAATTCCCGAAATCATCTCTGTGATGTCTCATGTTGGCTAACGCATACGAGTCGCGATGGCTTTTTCGCGTAACGTCGGCTCACGTGGCACGCGAGCCCTGCTGGAATTTTATTTTGTTGTGATCGTCATTCGATGTATTTATCGCAGTCATGAATAATAAGCACTTAGTTGGATCGGTTTGCGCAATGGTGTTCATAGTCGCCTTTACTCTTGCAACTGCTCTGCGAGATCCCCAGGGTTTTCTTTATTTAAAGGAAACGTTCGCAGCACAAAACGTGATCTACCAGTTGTGCCGTTCCCGGTCACTTCGTTAAATGCGCGCTCGCCTGGTTTGCCCTCGCCAAGGAGGACCCGCGGCGGTGTTTGCTCTGCATGCTTTTTCTATTAACTGGTGGCTGGCCTTTCAAACGGGGCGGGGGTGATTGCAAATGCTTTCGTCCTTATAATACAAATAAAAAGTAGCACTACGCATTAGAAAGATGAAATAGACACTGCTGATAGAGGCGAATCATCGGCACGGGGTTCTGAGCGCTCCGCTTGCCGTCCACAAAATGCGCCCGAACATACGCGCGATGAAACTGAAGGGATAAAACCTTTCCTGTTCACCGCGGCTATCCACTGTCTCTTCAAGTGCGCATCAGCCGGGAATGGACGCAACGAAGGACCGTTGCAGCCGCACTCCTCCTCCCCAACTTTGTGTGCGCTGCACAGCTGTTTACGTCCAGCATTTCTTTTCTTCAGGTTGTAGCTGCAACCGTAAACAATGAAGTGATGCCCTATCATTAGACTGTTCTTCAATGATCATTTTAAAGCGCTCCAGTGAGCGAAGAACAGCACGCGCACTGTAAAAGCAAGGCAAACGTATGGGCGGCTCGGCGCAGCAAGCAGCCCAAATGGGGACGTGGCCCGGAGAGCTCACTCCCGAGTGCTAGCTGACGACATAGCAGGTCCCGGCTCGCCGATGCGAGAGTGCCTCTGGAAATATCTATATGACGTGTTAGGCGCCACCGTAGCCTATTGGTATTGTGCTTGATTGACGCCTCAGGGACCCTGAGTTTGGGGCCCCCGAGTGTTTTGTAGGTTGCATCTGTTCCTGTGTGCTTATGTTCACATTTTAATCACTAGCTACGACAAACGTTGTTCCTTTCCTATTTTTAAATGTGTTCAAATAATATGTTAGCTGATGTGATGGTTCATGAGCCCAGTCAGTCAGATAAAAGGGGACGAGGCATAGACAAGGACGAGCATATATGACAGTACGGTGATCTACACATAAAAGAGTACCAGGGTCGCGCGAGTCACGTAAAAATTATTCGCTGTGTACACAGTGCTCCTTGACGTCTCAAATTAACCGCACTACGTTCACACACACGCACCACTCACACTGTTCATTCATGTAACCGTGCGACGTCGGCGCGGTGTCGCGGCGATGGCTCCGTGGCCGCAGCGCCAACCTGATTTTGCCGACGGGCCGGACGGGCTTCGTCCTGGACGTAAGGCCAGGCCGTGTGGACGGCGGTGGCCAGCAGACCAAATAGCCGCAGGTTCGCTCCAAGTTCTAGCCTGTGGCTACGAGCACAGGCTCTGCTAGTACCCGCCCGACCTCACCGAAGAACAGTGGCGGAGCCGCAATGGACAGGTAGCCGTAACTGTCGCCCCCAGAGAGCAGGACTTCTCACCCGAGAATTGACGGGGGTCGCAATGGACCGGCAGCCGTAGCGGTCGCTCACCGAGAACAGGACTCTGCACCCCAGAACACACGGGAACTGCAACGAACCTGCAGCCGTCGCTCACCGAGCAGGACGTGTTGGCTGCCATCTTCCTGGCCCGCCTTGCTGTTTAGCGCTCCCCGGGCTAGAATCTCGTTCCTAGCGCATTTCACCCGAGCGGTACCACCGCACCCAACACACAATTCTGCAGTGTCCGATGCCATTCCTTGTTGCTCTTAAATTCCCCCCTCGCCACAATGCCTATTTTAGTAAGACATCACTTAACTGGGAAGCGTGTCATGTTATCGATGTGACACCTTAGGAGCTATTCCAGGCAGATTAGTAGCCCCCATGCTAACCTGGTGCAATGAATTGGTCGTCGCGCTACTTATTGATTTTTACGGAAACTTGTAGTGCCCTAGGAGAGCGTCAACTTCTAGGCCCGTATTCACGAAAACAACTTACGACAAAAAAGCTCTTAAGAGAAAATTTCAGCCAATGCCGCTGCTGGACATATCATTAGAGACGCTTCCCGACCAATGGCAAAACGCACTTACGAAAGAGAAGTTTTGTGAATTCGGCTCCTACCCAGGCCGCACGCCAACACAGGACTTATGTAGGCGTGAAGTCGGCCAAAGTCGGCAGCGATATCGGGCCTAAGTCGGCAAATCGCGCTCGCGCTACTTTCACCCACATGTGCCCGATGACGGCCAGCCAGAATGGCGCCACTGTGGCGAAGCCACCATGGGTCGAACTTGGCCAGCCAGAGTGGGCGAAATTTGGCCAGCCAGAGTGGCCAAAATTTGGCCATCCAGCGTGGGCGAAATTTGGCCAGCCAGAATGGGTCAAATTTGGCCAGCCAGAATGGGTCATATTTGGCCAGCCAGAATGGGTCGGATTTGGCTAGGTAGCATTGGCCGATGTTGCGGGCATTCAGGCTTTTTTGGCGTGTTGTCGGCCCCGCCGACATCGGGAAACCCCTTGCGCGACCGTTCACAGCCACTATGGTGTTTGTAGTTTACCCCACGTGTGTCGCGCCGTTTGGATTGCGATAATTTTATTTTTTGTTTTCACATTTTCGAAGGACCAACAGTAGTTTGTGTAAATGTGCCTCTCATGCATACGCGAAAGCTTTATTAACACAGTAATAAGTGGGGCTAAGTGGATCCTCTGTAGTTTCTATTAATGCGTTCTCACCAAAACAAATAACACAACAAGAGAGGTTTATAGGGAAAAGCACTATTTCATTTATTTTGTGAACTCTGCATTGATAATATGCTATTCTCGTGTTGCACCGTCGTAGTGGAAAAGCTTCGGCAAGGGTGGAACCTGCGGGAAAAGGCGTGAAAATTAGCACAGCTGTGGAGCACATCAGCACTATACTATAATTCCATGCAACTTATGTGCGACTCATGAACAAACGCGGAAATACAAGAAATGTCAGAAACATTCATAATCGGGCACTACTTTAGAAAATAACAAAATAAAGTCGTCCTTTTAAATATAATGAATCTATGTTCAATATCCAACCCCGAGATCTTGGTGTCGTGTCGCTTTAGATACCCAAGGGGGAAAAAAACGTGAGTAAAGGATCTGTTGCAAAGCAACTTTAAAAGCGGCACATTACTTGAAATAGGTGCATCTTGCATTATAATAAATTTAATATTTTTGGCATACATCGTAAAGGAAAACATGTAGACGTGAGCTAACACGACACACCCCAGGGATGGGGTCGTTAGGCAAAACATGTTCTTAAATGATAGGTGTAAGGTGCATTATAAGCAGATATTAGAGAAGGAACCTCTTTTCAAGGCTACTTTAAAAATGCCATCGCGTGCCGAACTGCCGCACATGTCCTGCACCAAGGAGCGCGTGTTCGGTATCACATTACCTTTAAAAATACGGGCAAGAAAAGAAAATGTTACGAGACGAGAACTGCAAGTCACCACACAAAGGGTGTTTGATACAAGCACTGGATTAACTACATGAAGTAAAACTGCTTCGGGACAATGTACGTAGGCTCTTTATTCGAAAATAAAGAGCCTACGCACCTCACGACACAAATAATATATAAAGTGGAACCGGTGCTTCCACATGACAACAATATGTGCCACATCCCATTTTGAAAACTGGCCAGCAACTTACCGAATTTTGGCATCCGCTCTGCACTCTTCAGCTGTGAGTCCGCAATACAAATTCGGCGACGACACTGTAGTCTCACCAAAAGGCACAGGCTTGTGTTCATATACAACCGATGTCACAGTTGGGATGGGCATTGTCTTAGGAGGTACACTCGCCAAGGAATCGCGCAATCAACTTGAATGATCGATAAATGCGGTACATGATAAACGATAAACGCATGGACAGACTGCGTGCAGCCGCTGAAACTCGTTCTTACACCTTGCACGTTGGTAGCGATGCAGCCGCGACGAGAGAGCGCGGAGAGAGTTCCTCGTGGTTTCCCCCTCGGAAGGCAGCGAACGCCAGCAAAAGGAGGTTCAGAACCACATTCTTTGCAAACTGCAGATGAGCACAATGGATGTTCACGGAGGGGGCCGTGACAAAGGTGGCCAGTTCGGGAGGGGACGCGCGCCCCCCTCCCCACATTTTTATGTTTAGTTGCTGCTGGCTTAGCACGTGCTAGGTTGCTTCTCGGCAGAGCACGCTCGTTTTTCTTGCTTTCCTTTTTTTTTTGTAGCTGTCTCGAAACGTGGAAGACAGCATGTCTGTGGGGCAAACATTTTTGCACAATGGCGGGGACGCCCGCCGGGACTGCATTTGTTAAGTGCAGCTCAGTGCAGCCTGTGGCGTATGCTGGCACGCATGTGTTCTCTTGCCAGCTACTTGTAACACAGGATTTCGCAGAGACTGAACCGCCCACTATAGCTAAAAACGAGAGCGAAATGCTGCACTGCATGCAACAAACGTAGCGAGGACGCACGGCGCCGCCATTCTATTTGAATTCCTGCCATTTTCTTCAGTGCACGAAAGACATGCATGTTCTGCCTTTCCGCACGACAAGAAATACTGCGATGACTCTGTCTCTACGCGCCCTTCTTTTGCCCTTATTGGTTATAAATAAATGAGTTGTTAAATATCAGAATACGCACATGTGCGCTTATATCAACGCCATAGTCTCATACGAACGCCAGTGATAAATCCGACACACTGCACAGAGCATGCACTCAAGCTCGATATATTCTGCTCATTTAACCAGTACAACGTAACCGATGGCCGATGTGTAAACGAATTCGATATGTATGGAAAGAACACAAAAACGGACGTTACACAAAAAAGCAAAAAAAAAGCATGAATTATACGCAATGGCGTGGACATATTAAGGAATTATTAGCCTATTGTATCTGCGTGGTAGTAGAGAGCATGGAGGTGCATTGTCTACCCGACCAGTAGACAATTATTTTCTTTTGCTGAGCTTATGCGAGCTGCGATACATGCGTTGCGCTGTACAGGAGCTGTTTTTGAAAGGATTGCACTAGTTTCGCGAACGCACTGATGAAATGTAGTGGAGGGCCACGTGGTCAACAACAGCTTGACTTAGGACGGCTGGTTTATGCTGTAACCCTGCTCAAACGTATTAAAGGGACAGACAACCACCCAAAACTTGAATTCAGATGACCCCACTGGCGGAAAGATTGTGTGTTCCATTGGCTCAAACCACGCCACTTTTCGCCAATAAACACGGGTTTATGTTTTTATTTCTTCATGCAAAGTCGCGAAAACTGACGTTTGGTAACTCAAGCGGCAAACATAAGAACTAGAGTTAGAGTGCGGCCACGTTACCTTCTACAAATTGACGCAATATTTTATCTGTTTATTAGTATCGGACCGCATGAAAATTTTGATATTATAAGCTTTTCGTCACTTACAATGTGCAGATAACCCTCCATTTGTAGCGCACGTTGCCACTGCACGCTTCTGCTGTCACGTTCGAAAGCGTGGTTTTGGATCTAGCTGGCCTGGCTTGGCTCGGCTATGGCCAGAGTGGCGGCGCCGGAGCCCGGCCATTCATCAAGTAGGCGCGGACATGCGAAAGAACGCCTTACAAATACAAGATCGGCCTGGCAAACAATGCCAGCTCGTCGCACCGTCTTTTTATTTCAAAAAGTAGTCGGACAGGTCAAAGTGTGGGTGGTTAATCACAGCTACACGCTCACTCCTGCGAAAGCAGAACGATGTCCGGAAGCGAGGCGGATTATCGGCATCGCGATCACCTTTCAACGTTGCTAGAGTGCGCACTCTGCCTTTTTTAGAGGCTTCTCAGATCGAAAAATTCTGCGTGTGAAATATCCACGCGCTTTTGAAAGTAACCGCTGCAGGTGAAAACAGTACAGGGGGCGAGCTTTCCATTGCGCCATAAAAAGAAGGGTCCTTAAAAATCGGTTGTCAGTCCCTTTAAGAAACCAGGGAACAGAAGAGAGCTTTGATTTTCAACTGATTTTTTTTTCAGTGCATGCTTGCTGTTTTTATATAACATAAGATACGCAGATCGCCTGCACAAGAACACTCTGTGATCAGATACACTCTAGTAGAACTCACCAGAAAAGCTCTCTCTATATCAATTATAGGTGTGTGCATTTGTTTGCCACCTTTGAGATGAAAAATGCTTGATATATCACTGCTTGGTATTTTTCGTTTTTGCTTTTTTCGCAAATGTCGTGGTCTTGACAAGAGCACTTCATTTGAATTTGCAATACAAATGGATCTATGTATTTCATGGTCCTCTCATTATAGAGCTAACACTAGATCAGTATTGTCTCCTTGCTGTCGCAATGTTAGCTCTGTATACCGTTCTTTTGCATAAATTGCTAAATGTCAGTAGTATAACGCCGGTGGCGAGTTTATCTCCGCTTCAGCGCACCATAAAGTCGGCGCTAGACCTTTTTTTGTCCACGCGCTGTTACCTCCATATGCCTTTTCCTTCCATAGGTTGCTAAATGTCAGTAGTATAGCGCCGCTTGCAAATGTTTATCTTTGTTTGAACATATGAGTGCTGGTTATGCCCATCGATACTAGTTCAATTTCTATGAATTTAAATTTTCTGACATGCGCGCTGTCAGATACTTTTCCACCATGCTTGTCGATCCTTCTGGCTAATGTTAGCTGTTGCGCCAGCCTGTTTCGCTAAGTTCCCGCAAAACAGCCTATAGATGTATATATGAATAGTTTATATGCATGTTTTTTGTGTGCCCCGCTTATTAAAAACAATGCGCGCGAACATAATGTCATATATGCTGCTCAAAACGCACGTGCGCTATGTTCCGGCACTGAAACGCGTATACATGAATATATGAAGCTCAACATCTTATTCTTACGTCGAATCTCTCAAGTGAATTTCGGTCATCCTTGTGTCGATCGGATCTCTATTGTTATATACAGCAGGCTTCCAAAGAGGCCCGGCCGATATCAACCATGAAAGGCTGCGTCGTAGTCGACGTTGCCTCCAGGACAACAGAAATGACTCAATGTCTCCTGTGAAATAATCTTCCTGGGCAAATATCGCGCCAAATTCGCCATTCCTCAGGTGATTCTGATGAGCGGCAAAATCGGCGCCACATTTGCCGGAGAAAGTTATCGGCTAGCCGACGGGGGCTTTAAGGTGGCATACTTGGCACAGTGTTGCCGATAAATGGCGTCGGCCAGCCCATATTGTCTGTAGAAAGGCAAAATCGGCGCCATAGTTGCCGTTGAAAGCCATCGCCTCAGCCGATGTCGGCAGTAACGCGGCATAAGCGGCCCCATGTTGCCGATTACAGTAGACGGCCTGCCGATATCGGCGGGGCAGCGGCTATAGTAGCCCGACGTTGCCAGTCATTGACGGCGGCGTGGCCGATACTGGCTCGCTGTCGGCAACATTAGGCCGTGGATGGGCCGAACTTTGCCGCCATAAAACCAATATCGGCCCTACGTTGCGTGCTGCCTGGGTAGTTTCTTCGAGGCGAACGGAGGCTGCCCGACAAACCACATGACGCCACTAGCTGCTAGAGACATAAAAAAGACGAATAAACATGATACGGCAAGGCAGTTAGTCGTATTCCATATGTGGGGCATTGAGACCAAAATCTTCCTGTTCACATAGCCGGCGGGGCCTATTTCCGTTTACATGTGTGCATTACTTAGAAAATCTGAATAGGGAATATTGCGTGGCAGGTGGTTTAAGAGAATTTTGGAGTACGCGTGCGAAGAAGAGCGCTCTACGCCGAACCTCGTGACATCGATATTAAGTTAGGTGTTCGAAGGAGACCCCAACTTACGCGACACCACTATGGCGGCCGAGCTTGGACCAGTTCTGCTTTCAATTATGACGTCATAACAACCATTGCCATTTCGCTATGCTTGCCCGACATCGCCTTCGGCGATGCAAGGCCTCAAGAAAATCGTCACCACCAGACGACGATCACAGACGACAAAGACAATGCACTGAAGGGGAGCTAGATAGAATAACACGAGCAGGCATTCCAGGTCGTCCGGAAATGAGGCGCAGTTGCTGTACTCACGTGCTGCAATTTGTGTACCCCATTCCGAAAACTAGACGGCGTTAGTTGCATCTGGCGGCTTATAGTTTACGACGGTCTTCCAAGTGAAAAGTGAAACTGCCGGGCAATAAAATGACAGTAAATAAATATTTTTCGCGTGCTGGAGCAACTGACGTGCCGTGTTCTTCTTATGCCTAGCAGGTCATCATCTATATACTGCAGTTAGAAGCACCCGAAGGGAACACCTGTGTCAGCGTGCATTCGATGTTTGTGTTGTGAGCACTTATTTTATTTTATTCGAGACTCGATCTATGGCGCCCAAGATGGAGAGCGAGCCAAGCAGCTGATGATGATCGATGTAGATGGGGGAAAATGTACAAGTGATGATGATGTGCAGAGATGAAGAAGAGCCACTCCTATGTTGAGCTCACACTAATTCCCTCCCGCGGAGGAAGCGGCCGCCTGGCCGTGCTGAGGAATTACGAAACGCCCCGAACATATGGTTTCAAGTGAGAAACATGCATGATTTCTGTCCTCTGCAACGGTGGTCAGATGAGGGCGTAAGGTGCGAGACGCGGTAATTCACCGGTGATGTCTGTTCAATGACTCTGCATCGTCCAATAAAATGGCTGCTTAATTTTTCACATAAGCCTGTAGCGCACACGGGAGTCCAAAGAAGCACCTCATCGCCAAGAGAAAAAGTCACAGCACGGTGACCAGAGTCGTAGCGGCGCTTCCATACCTCCTAGGAAATGTCGGTGTTAATACGGGTGCGGCGACAACAGTCCGCAAGCCGAGAGAGAAATTCTTCAGATAAAGGAGCTGCTGAGGGTACAGAAGCCGACAGAAATGATACGTCTAGAGCGAAACATGGTGAGCGACCATATACGCGCGAGAATGGAGAAAAGCCAGTGGTGCGTTGCGTGGCTGTGTTGTCGGCAAATGTTACCAAGGGGACGATTGCATCCCAGTTCGTGTGGTCTGGGGCGATGTACATTGCGAGCATGTCCGAGAAAGTACGGTGGAAACGCTCTGTCAGGCCGTTGGTCTGCGGGTGATAACTCGACGTGGTCTTGTGAATGGTGCCTGAGGAACGCAGGACTTTAGCCAGAACGGACGAGAGAAAAGCTTTACCACGTTCACGCAGGAGCACGCGTGGAGCGCCATGACGCAAAAAAGATGTTGCGTAGGAAGAAATCCGCGACTTTCGCGGCAGTGCTAGTTTGTAGACAGGCTGTCTCAGCGTAGCGTGTGAGACGGTCAACGGCCTGTGACAATCCAGCGGTGGCCAGTAGGGGTCTTCGGAAGAGGGCCGTACAAGTCTATGCCAACGACTTCGAAAGGCGACGCCGGGCAAGGGAGAGGCTGCAAGAGGCCCGAAGAGGTCACGAAGGCACGTGTTTTCTGTGTGTTCTTAGCGCTACCACTATGGACTACAGTTTCGTAATGCACGCCCCAATGCGAGGCGGCGTAGCTTTCAAACAAGCAGGATGAAATAGCCAGTACTCGCCGTGCTGCGCCCATGAGGCATCGGCTAATAACCCTTGTAAAATAGAGGAAACTGGCAGGTGCATTTTATCTAAAATAAAGACTAATTTACCGGTTTTTGTACTACAGAGCTCGCTCCGCGACATTGGTCGAGTGGTAATGGCAGACGGCTGCAAATCCAAAGGATTTCGATCGAATCTCGGCCGCAGGTGGTATATTTCGTGGGAGGCGTGGCCCGTGTACTGAGGGGTGTCAGTGCGCGTTAAAGAACTGCAAGTGGCCGAAATTCCCGGAACTCTATAAAACGTCTTCTCTCATTATCATTTTCTTGTTTTAGGACGTGATACCCCATAAACGAATCATTCTGCAGCGCTACAAGCAGCTCAAGCGATCACCTGATCCTACACGTGCGCAATGTCCGGATGCACATTCTAGTTGCAGGTAATAGTTTCTGCCACATACAGTTCTTGGTGTCTAAACAGCCTATTAGCTTACGTGCACAGTAGCAGGCCGTATAGAGCGGCACTGCTATGTGCCCGTTTCTTTGTTCAGTGTCGTCCATCTGCCTTATCGCTGTCAATGTCCTGGTTCGTGTGCATCGGGCACTGCAATGCTGTTCTTAATTCCTTCGCCTAGATAGGCCTAATTACCGTAGCAGTATGAGCAAGTTCTCTCAGAACAACTTTTCGCGATTAGCCAATCATTCGCATTGCCGAATGGATTTCCGTCGAGGTAGCAACCAGCTTTCTTAGATCAACCTTTCATTAACTCCTACTAGTTCGCTGCCCTGAAACAGAAGCTCATCTTTTGTTTCTTAACAAATGGCTGAGGCATCCGCAGCTGATCAATGAGCTGCCAAACGAACAAAGGCTCGGCGCCACAAAGGTCATAATCCAGACGAGCCCGCAGAAGCAAGAGTGCGTAGGCGCTGTCGCCGAGAATACTTGGGCTCGAGTGCATGGAGAATACATACCGAAGTGACGCGCAGTGGATGAACTCTGCTCGTTTCCATCTACACTGATCTTAAAGCGGCTTGACGATATTGGCCCTCTATTCTT
Organism: Hyalomma asiaticum; assembly: GCA_013339685.2. Taxonomy (NCBI): domain Eukaryota; kingdom Metazoa; phylum Arthropoda; class Arachnida; order Ixodida; family Ixodidae; genus Hyalomma; species Hyalomma asiaticum. Next base: position 105,690,004 of record CM023484.1, on the reverse strand, counting down.
ACAGTCATCATGGACTCTTAATAATACACTAAGTAAAAAGGTACTAAATGCATGCATTTACTAATTTTTTCGGATATTTTAGTGCATTTTTAATAGCCTTTAACTAGACAGCAGTTAATCAAAACTAGTAAACGCTGTACTGGCTAGACAGGCACACTTCTTACTGTTTATCACTAGGTAATTACCAAGCCACTTCTATGTTGGCAGATGCTTCGTGGGTCGCTGTAACTGCATAGTAGCCTCAGTAGCGTGTAGTTATTATGATAACTTGTTTAATATGCTAGAATGGGATTCGCGTGCGACTTCATTAGAAGTGTATGCGAAAGGTAAGGGATGGAGATGTGAATCGTAAAATAGGCATTACTTCACTAAAATATCGGCTGCTCACCGCTACAACGCGTGCTACCCAAACTAGCGACGCATGAATGAATGAGGTTGCTAATAGACTAGAGGTCACGTAGAAGTATTGGCCTCGACTTTATGCCTGTTTGTTCGGGTCTGTCGCTTGTTGATGGCTCGATATGTGTTGTGAGCTCAACACGTCATAGTGTTGTGCATTTATCATAGGAATTGCATCAAGTGGGAGAGTGTTAACTAACGTAACGCGAAAGTGCCGCAGCTTTTCCTTGTTTTGTTTTGTAATGAAAGCGTCATAGGTTATGGCAATTTCAAAAACGACCTTTAAACCAAATCGCCGTAAATGCATTATTCGGCAATTCCAGTTTTCTAACTTGACCAACCGTACTACTTAAGTAGTGAACATTGCTACGAGGGTTGTCTAACATCTAGGTAGTACTTCTGGCGAGCATTTTTTACTAGGGTGTTGAGCTTTATTCAGTACTGCCCACTGATATCAGTTTCCCTCAACCACTCACTTTTACTAGTTGCAAACAGTGCCAATCAATCGCTGAGGCTTCTGTAAACGTGTGAGCCAAATGTTACTGTGCTGCAAGCAGCAGTGGATTTGCAGTTTCATTTAAATACATCATGCAATCGCCTGCAATTGTTCCAACAACTGACGTCACTAGCAGCACCGACCAACGACTTGCCTGCTCTTCTTTCAACAAGTAACGTCACTGGCGCCAACGACTAGGTCCCTTCGCTCACCTCGGTCTTTTTAAAGACAGGCACTCAGATTGCCTTTATTTCTTTAATGCAAAATGAACAAATATATATAGGCAAATGAGTTCTGCGGAAACCCGCAAGGGTGGGTAACGTTTGCCTTGTGCTACAAAACGGGTGGATGCTAATTTTCCCTTTCATGAACAAATATATAATTGCAGACTACCTTTCCGTGACCGTAAGTTCAGCCAGTGATATATCTGCCTCGAACAAAGTAGTCGACGGCCTAGTGACATTTGTTGGAACGAAGAGCAATGTTAATTACAGCTGTGTTTGAAACCAAATAAAAAATTCCCTGGTGCACGCAGCTCAATAATACTTGGCTCACATGTTCACAACAACCTCCACGACTGTTAGGCATCGTTTGCCATCGAGATTCCAAGTGTCGCAGGGCTCCTTTATTAAATGGGACCTTCAAGGTCGCGCGATCTACGGGCACAGTGACTGCGCATCACATCTGTGCATAGCATCAACAAATTTTCGCTGTGGCTTCGATTTCGCCTGCACAAAACTGCCTTCAATGGCCAGATAATAGTGAATTTAGTACAATGCAACGAAATATGGCTCATTTGGGGTAGCGAGTATGTCACGGGGTAGGAGGAAAACGTCAAACGTTCCGCTGAAAACTGTTGAATGGCACCGTGGCTTTGATTTGACGATATAGGTATAGGCATGCACAGCTAGATCCCGGCACCGGACAAGCTGGCGGCGCCCGTACTAAATAATAAAATAAACAAAATACGTCCAAACGTTCATGTATAAGTCGTCGTAACACGCCGCTCACCCATATAGCCCGACGTACTAATTTAGTTCGTCGTTCGTCGCCTTATCATCGCTGTCCTACGCTATCAGCCCAGCAACATGGTTCAAGTCTTCACTCCCCAGTCCGTACCACGTGAAACACTGGACAGCTTATGGCATACCAAAAATCTACTGTACACAACAGCGTCCCTGTAACACCACTGTGGAACCAGATAACAGGTCGTGTAATTATTTTGGTATTTGCGGTCTGCAAGAATAACGAACCCCAAATGCAGAAAACCGCAACAGCGTGGACAATGAGAAATAATAATAACGAACATTCGCAAACGAGTAACATGCCTCTGACAAAGTTTAAATATGACCGAGAACGAGCACAACGACACTCATGCTCATATGAATGCTGAGCTGCGAGAAGTCATTCCACCACCATAAGACGTCATGATTGCCTGCTTCAGTTCTACTGACATGCCACAATAAACAATGCGCGATTTTCACATCCACATCACATGCACGTAAATTTCGCAGCTCTGAACTGAAATCTCACGACTGCAATGCAACAGTGAAAGGACGCGCGGCAACGGTTGCCCTACAACGCGCGATATCACATGCATGTATTCGTCTGTGTAAGACACGAGTAAATTACTACTACCCGACATTGTTGTACATGCGCTGCACTCGCTACCCGTAACGACCAAATGACAGGATGGTGGGAACGAAGCCAATGCACTCGTTACTCACTAATCAGGCTCAACACGCACATAGACCTAAGAAAATTTCAGAATGCAATCATACACGATGATCTGAATAATAAAACCACAGTTGCGTTGCTTTGCGTTTAATGCGTCAACTATCTTAGACCTTACATAGAATTAATCCTCCTTGTATCTGTCACAGAACGATTCGCCCTATCCACGGAACACATGAGTGATCTCACAGGCATCATGCTAAGCCATTCAAATGTGGTACTTACATTTATTTTCGGCGAGACGTAGTTATTGGTGTTACGGGATCCAGTCACAGAAGCGCCGGAATTGAACCAGGGTTAACATAAGGAGGAAAGTAGAAAGAACATAATGCCACCACACAAACACACGCAGCAGTTGCAGCACGCTAACAGAATTTTCCCAGAAACGAAGGAAGAGCCGGCCGCCAACAACTTGACCACACTTACTCCACGACCAACCACGCAAACGAGCTTCGCTGCCTTTGCTTCGTGTCTCCGCGTGTTTGCGCCAGCCTGCGCCCTCTCGCCTCATCTCCCTGGTAACCGGCGAGAAGGAGCCAGACATTCTGGCGCCTCCCTCCCGGCCCCATTGCAGCTGGCGACACCTCGGCGCCGTGCATTGCGTCGACGCCCGCCGACGCTTTGGGGAGGGAGGGGAGGGGGGCGGTATTCTTCCATGTCTGCTTACCGTCTTGCGTAGGACGTTTCGAAGACGGATTCATTGTCCCTTTGATGTCGCTGCCCCTTAGTTCGCGTGGCTGACGTCTCAAAGACGTCAGCCACGCGAACCAAGACGTTAATCCCCCAATAAGACGTCTTTTTGGTCTTGTGTGCTAGCTGGGAAGGACTTGCTCTTTACCTTCACGATAATTAATGCGGACCTGAAATGGCTGAGTCGTCATGGTTATCGAGAACTTCGAGAAAGGTGCTTCTTTAAGATACCTGAAGGGAGAGTGCGCGTCCAAAAAAAAGAGAAACAGTTCTCTGTAGCTCGGCCACGTACACGTCTCCCTCAAATTGCCTAGCGGATTGTATCAAAACAAGAACATACGCGTGCAGTTGCGCTCGCATTGCGCATTACTATTTACGGTCAGTGTGGTCAATTTTTCAGTTGATTTGCACTGGCCGCTCCATTTTTGGATGTGAGAATTATGGTACTCTAGATGGAGGGCACGAAGGGAGACACGCATCTTCAAAGGCTCTTTCCTGCATCTGAACGTTTCCCTGGAAAGTTGTTACTGACTCTTCGTACTTACCGTCAAGCCTAAAGTAATCTGGACGTGTAATGGGAAATACAGGCTTCTAGTTTGTTGAGATTTTTTCAACCAGACAGAATAGTCTAAGAGAATCAGTGCATAGCTTCACGAAGGACAGCGTGGCGGAGCAAAATATGCGCAGATCTCGTGCGCTTTGGGACGACGTGCCACGTGAAAATGTTGGAAAGAAGCTCGGGTTTGATTGCTCTGGGTGTCTGAGCCAAAACTTCACGGTGGGTATAACGTCGTTCAGTAAATGTATACAATTTTACAGGCATTCGAATTCCTGTCACCTTGGGCAATATAAGTGACGCTTCGCTTTTGCAATCACTAAATTAACGGTACTAGACTCTAAACAGTACTTCGCGGTACTAGACTCTCAAAGGACTGAATATGACTTTACGAGCGTAAATTCCACTTCACAACGTTGTTATTTGACGCCACAATATTCAAAATTGAAAAATCACTTGTCTAAAAACACATGGTGGCGTCTTTCATGAATCGAAAATGAAAGTGCGTAGTGTGCGTCACGCGAGCCAACCAAGCCCGTCGTTTAGACAGCGAAGTGTAAGGGATTGCTTAGACTTAAATTTGACAACACATTCAAGCCCTACCGTCAGTTAGTTCGGAATGTGTGGACAATCCGGCGTGTTTGTTATTGCAAGCAGCGCGCGCTCTCGCATTCCTGTGTTGTCTAGGAACGCGGCGACAATGGGTGCATGAATAATTACAGCACATGTATACACAGCATTCCTCCACTATTAGCGAAGTGCTCAGGGGGGCATGAAGTGCTTCGGCTTAATCAATTATCGTGCGCCACAGGCACTTTCCCGGTACGACAGTACGCTTGGAGGGATCGCAATTCTTAAAAAATTCACTTATTGAAAGTGACAACCATACTTCAAATTAAGAAAGCGCGAGCGTCAATCACTTCGTCAGCACATGGACGTCTATATGTGGTGAGGTGCTTACAACACCGAACCTTCCTTGACACATTCCTGCGGTGTCGATCAGCGTATGACTTATAAGTAGTGGAGTTAAACTGCTAGATTTACTCTGTTTTGTCATAAGAACAGCAAGCACGTCCTCTATTTTTACAGCACGACTTTAGCAGACTTAAGCATACAATGCACAACACCAATCGACTGTTCGAGAACGTTATTAAGTTCTAAAGTAATTAAGTGGGAACGTGAGATTAAGAAGCTCACCGACGTATGGAGTCCATCACTAGCACTAGGTGGGGTTTAGGCAAATGTTGAAGAGGTCTTTGTCTTGCAGTGCGCGTTAGCAGGCCGCTGTTACTCCTGATGCTCCCGTTATAGTCAATATGTAAACAGGAATACGTTGCTATAGCCAGGAATAGAGGAGATTAACCGCTGTCATAAATTGTGCTGGAAATACGACTCTCGTTTACGCACGGTTCCAGCTAGTGGGAGCCAGCTAGGTTTCTTCCACACTAGCTGCGCCCCGCCAAGCCGCGGCCTGGGCTGAAACTACCATTATTCCGTGCCCCGTACCAGAAGTGCGTATGTCGCTCTCGGTTCTTGCCGAACCATTGCGATACCCACAAGCATAACGTAATAATGCTGTTAGGGAGCTCGTATCCATGGAAGTCCGTTGGCGGCATGACAATGACTCTAACATGTTGGCCACAATGAATACATGAGTGAAATGTGGTTGAAGCAGGCTGCGGCTAGCGCCGAATTTCTGCGAGCAATTCCTGTACACAATGTGAGTTTTTCGAAAAGATATTTGAGTTCGGCCGGTAGAGCAATTGAACCAGGCTTTTCGGCAACTAGGAAGCTTCCATTTCAGAGAAAGCTGCGTCGGTTTCCTTGTAGTCTTGTGCTACATACAGGTGGATGCTAATTTTGTCTTTCATAAGTATTCCTCCACCTTGCGGGTTTCCGCGGAACTCATTTGCCATGTTCACGCTCTCAAGATGTGAACATATGTGAGCCATATGAATCCGTTCGATTTCCTAATGGAGAAGAAAGGAAAGGAAGAAAGAGAGATGGAAGAAAAGGTGTAGAAAAGCAGCAAAAGTTGCCGATCTTCATCTTTATTTACACCAGGCCCCCCCAAACACAAAGGAAGTGCCTTGACCATTCCACTACGCACACATGCTTGCAAAATGAGAATATATCTGAACTATCTGATTGCTTAGAGCTCTGCCCCTTGGCATCCTTCATGTCAGAAGCGACAGGCCTGTCAGAAGCGACTGGCTTTGAGTGCACGACGCGTGAAGTTAAGTACATTTCCGATACCAGGCGAACGTCAGTGGCAGCGCTTGTATAAACACCGAGGTATTTCTGTGCTGACCAGCTTTTCTGCCACGATCGACGCCTGTCCTAGCTGCTGTAGATGTGTGATTTGCTTGCCTGAGCAGATGCTTGCCCGTAAACAGTGCGCACTTCAACACTTTGAATTCGGCATTCGTCGAGCCTATGATAATATAGACCAAGACGAGCTGGTGAGAGAACTGAACGAAGCGCTGTCTCTCTCACTCCCTTATGTCTTTCATTGGCGCAGCTGACAAACAAACCTCTGCTCGACGACGTGCAATCGGACAGCGTGTTATGGAACGGAAGTTTCTTCCAGCTTGTCGTTCCTTCTGTTATTACGACCACGGCGTCTCGCCTGATCACTTGGTATGTCGCAGCCACTGGGCTGCCTGCAAGCGTCAGCTCAACTGAGGTCATTGACGTAACTGAATTGGCTATGCAAGCTGATTCACAGCCATGGGACGCAGTGCGCGCTGCCTTGTTCTCAACATCTGGTACCGCAGGGCAAGCTACCTCAGAAACGTCACCAGAAGCCCAGTGTACCTCCCCAACCACTTCCTCTGTCTAGTGACGTCACTTTGGTCACACGCCATCGATGCATTCAAAGAAGCCTTTGCACGCGTCGCATCGCCTTCGGTATCTTTTGCAAAAATTTCCGAATTGCGTGGCTCTGACAATGATCCTTTGTCTCACAGCAAATGATCAATTGGTTCGCCCGTCGACACACTTGCCCCGATGACATGTGTCACTCGGTGACAGTGCCTAGGTGATTCCGCCAAGTCATGCAATCATTCTGCCAGTTGTAAGTAGTTGTGCTGGACCGAAAGGCATGAAACCTACGTGGCTGCATGCAGCCATCGTCATACAGCGTACAATGCAAAGTTCATGGGCATACCTTCACGTCGGCAAGCTCTCTCTGAAGACGTCCTTCACTACATCTACGATGTGCTCATTCCCCTCGAAGAGAGCGTCATCAAATGGCCCTCTCTATCAACCCGCCAGTACATCGTCAAGTGGTTGCTCGAGCCTACCAACGCTACTATTCAGGCTTCCAGATTCCAGAATCATCACCCGTGGTTTTCGCTTGCAAGGCAGCGGAATGGCGGTACACTACGCGCCACCATCGTATTTGCAGCAATTTACAGGCTGGACACTCACCGCAGCCTACCACACAAGAAGGGGTCCGGACCCTGAAACTCGGGCGCCTCGGTGAAGCCGGGATATCCACTTGCGCCACGTACCTGAGCTCAGGGGGCGCGTTAGCTTCGCTCCCTCTCGCTGCTCCGGCTCCCTCTTCGCAACTCCGCTCAACCCTTCTCTCTGCGCCCGTCGGCGCCCGCCGCCAAAGTCCGTTGAGAGCAGTTTGAACTTTTGCGAGCGTTGGTGGAGTTGTGTGGGCAGTTTTGTGGCCAGCGCTCGCTATGTGCTTCTGCGCTTGTATGTTTCATGACTTGCGCCATTCGTGGATAGTGCTATGATGCACAAGTACTTTACAAAGCCCTGCAAGATTCTTCGGGAGCTCTTTACGACAATGGGTGAGCCTGCAGTTGGAGCATGACAGTGCTGACGGGATTCATTGTGCTGTATTATTTACGTCACTGCTTTAGGTGCTGTACACTGCACTATTTGCGTTGTCTTCTAGTAACGAGCATTTCGAGCATACTTCACTTAATTTTCCGAGCCTGTACATGACTGTCTTGATTTTCATTGACAAAAAAGTAAGGCGAAGGGTTTCCTGTGTTCCAAGGGGAGCTATATTGCGTGTTCTTGTGCAAGCTATCACCGTCGCGTGCACACATTGAGTGTCTGCCCATCTTAAAAGGGTGCTAGTATAACTAAAAACACACAATATCAAATTCTTATTCACCTTTGAATTCAAGAGACCCTTGGCCTCACTTTAATGTAACTGAAAAGAAGATATTCACGTGACTTGCCTCTACATCCATTATAAAGCTCAACAAATAAAGATATGACACACGCGTGAAATGTCCTTCGACAACAAATCAACGCAAATAGTGACCGTAGAGCACTCACCAGTATACAGTAAAATAAATGATAGAATACAACTAAACGCGTGGGTCGAGTCAACAATGCAATGCACACAACGCACGTTCGAGTGCGCAAGGCACGCGCTTCCAAGAAAAAAAGAAAATACAGAGGCGCCCCCTGCAGACATAACAAAGGAAAAAAAACAGTGCGTGTGGCATGGGAGGGGCGAAGAAAAAGGGAGGGGGCACCGCAAGGCCCAGGCGCGGCTGCTTATGTTGCCATGGCGACGTTGCGCCGCCATGAAGACCGCCCCCCACTCGCAAGGGTCGTAACTGAAAGGGAGTTTGCTCTACCGCCGGCTGAGGCGTCTGCATTTCCGCATACCTTCAGCGCGCAGAAGAAGCCCGGCAGCTTGCACGGCTACGCATAAAAGATCAGCAGCGCACCGACGCCCGCCGCTACAACCTCCGAAGGCGCGAAGTAAAATACAAGCCAGGCGACAGAGTTTGGGTTTGGACTCCCATCCGACGCCGCGGGTTAAGTGAAAAACTCCTGCGCCGTTATTTCGGCCCGTACAAGGTCATCCGCCAACTTGGCGAACTCGACTACGAGGTAGTCCCTGATGGGGCTAGCGCATCCCAGCGACGCCGCTCCCGACCAGAAGTGGTGCATGTCGCCCGCCTAAAGCCTCACCATGCGCGCTAAAGGACGCTTTCTGTTTGCATTTCTAGTTTCTTTTTTTGTGTGTGTGTATGGTCTGTGCTTATTTCCCTATTTGTCTTTGTACCTGCTGTTTCGTTGTTTTTTTTTAGCATCGGGTCGATGCTTCTTTGAAGGGGGAGTAATGCCGCGAAGCGTCAGTTTTGTGCATGCCGATAGCCGCACAAAACTGCATGCGGCCTTATCATCTCGGATCGTGATGCGAGACGCGTCGTGATTATCTGGCATGACCGTGGCCTCGCGCGTTGGCGATGAGATAGGCCTATACTGCTGGCTAGCTGAGCACGCTGAATGTACTAGCTGATTTTGGGGGCGTAACCCGAGCGTTCGATACAGCCTTAAAATAGAGCCCGGGTGATTACAGCGGGTATTCTGTTCCCCGACGGCTGCCGAGGACTTTGTTCGCCGCCGCTGAAGCCAAGGTGTGTTTTTTGCTCTTATAGGCGCAAGTCCGCCTAATAAACGGATTCCCTTCATCACGAGCCTCCCAGTCTCCTGTCTTCGGGCTGCCGTCACGGCTACGTGACAATATCATACCTATGCCCACCACCCCTGTGGGTGTTCGCTACATCATTCTAGCGATGAACTACCCCTTCCAGTAAGTGAAAACGCAAGCCGTCTCATCCCTTCGCCAACTCAATCGATTTCCTCAATAGGTAGGAATATGAGGCATGGCTTGCAAAAAGACCTATCAGACTTGGCTACGACATTTCGTTGCCATGAAACAGCGGCGTAGGTGAAGCTCCAGTACATATCTACGTTTCATACCAAAGGAAACGGTCATACAGAGCGAGCGAACCAGAGCATCCAAGCACTGCTGCCTGCATCTAACACTAGAGAAAAAGGAAATACTAATTGAGACTCGTCTTAACTGCAGACGTCTACGGGGACGACGGCATATGAACTCGTTTGTGGAAGACAGCCCATCTAAAATCCTTGCTCAATCTATAAATACTCCTCCGATCGTCACAAGATTCGTCAACAGGAAGTCGGTCTGTGAAAGGATCGCGGCTGCGGCGATCAACCAACTACCCAAGCCCATGAAAAACGGAAGCACTACTATCACCGCCGCCGCAGACCTGTTCCTGCGTAGAACATAGGGGATGAAGTGTGGGTTCCAATGGGCGGTAGCGTTCCGGGCAAAAGCCACTCCCAAAGTCGAATTCTTCCTTTCGATGATCTTCCTGCTTACATGATTGTGAGAGCAGTTTCAAGCGCGAAGCTCCTTATGGTGTGGGTCGTTCCCGCCTCTGTAGTAGTACGTGTGTAGTAGTATGTATGTAGCCACCTCGCGCCGCCGGGAGGCTCGCGCTCGCCCACGGCGCGTGCCTCCAGGCGCGCGAGCTCTCTCACTCTTCCATCTGCTGTCTTGTGTGAGAGAGAGATAGGCAGAGAGAGCAAAAGGCGCGCGTTGACTATGGAAACGCTCTTTCTTCGATGAACGCGCTACCAGCTCGCGAAGAAGGAGAACGCGCCCTCACCCGCGAGAGACAACGTTGACGAAGGCAGCGTCTTCTGGCGAGTTTCTTGATTGAAAAATACCGACTGCTCGCGCTGGAGAACCGTTCACCGGCCAACCATATAGCTGCATTAGAGAGTAATAGCTGAGCGCCTCAGCGGGCCAGCGGGCCCAGCGAACGAGCGGAGACGCCAACAGCGCATGCGCGGCCCGCTGGGACATCCAGCGTGTTCACGGAGCGCGCCGCTCGCCCGCTCATTTCGTCTCTTCAGCGGAGCGCACGGAGCGGGCCAGCGTGCCAGCGTTTTGCAAGATGGCAGCCCCGAACGCAAGCGGCGGCGGCGCGTCGTCGTGTCATGTAGCAAAAACTAAGATGCGTTTCCAGATAACACCTGTGATCTAATAAAAAATGACTTTTGCGATATCCTTTTCGCAGTAACTTGAATTTATTCGACAGATAAAAGCCTCTGCTCGATCGACAGTAACTCCAACATTGTTCAACAGGTGGCGCTGCGGTAAGTTCCGCTGAAAGAAGCGGGGCGTCGCTCAGCTATTACTCTTCTCTTCATCATGCGGTCCGCTGTCCCCTCCGCTCCATCGCTGGGCCCGCTGGCCCGCTGAGCCGCTATACACCGTCGCTCGAAAACCCTCTACTGACGCTCCCGACGCACCACAGCCTTCTGAAAGTAAACGTCGACAATGTTCCTGTAACAGCCCTTATCGATACTGGTGCGCACATATCTATTATGAGTGCCTCTTTACGCCGCCGTCTGAAGAAGATTATGACGCCGTCTACGATGCCGACAATACGTGTTGCCGATGGAGGTGATGTTCACGTCGTAGGAATGTGCTCTGCCCGTGTAAGCATTGCCGATCGTCACACTGTCGTACTTTTCGCTGTTCTTGCTCGCTGCCCACATGACCTTATACTTGGCCTTGACTTCCTTTCCGAGCACTCAGCTTTAATTGACTGCTCTTCGGGAGTACTTCACCTCGGTCTTCCTCTGCTCTCAGATAATCCTGAAACGTCTATCAGCTGCCTAAGCCCGACCACTTTTGTCCGTTTACCGCCTCGGGCCGTCACGTACGTCTGCTTGTCGTCGAACCCACCCGTTCCTGACGGCGACTACATCGTGACCCCTATAACTGACGTCCGCCTGACCCGCCATGTTACTGTGCCACATACTGTCGCCACAATAGCAGACAACCGACGTTTCGGGTCCCACTCGGACCCTTCTTCAGGGGTGACTGGAGGGTACCAGACAGCAGCAGTGCTTATAAGGCCTTTTTGTTTCTTCCTTCCTTTCTCACTTTCTCTTTTTCCGGTTCTTCAAACCAAGGGGGTCGTGCCAGTGTTGAACCTGGTGCCGGAGTCCGCTAATATATACACTCGGCATTGCACCTGCAGACCGGTTCACGTTACCAGGTTTCGCCTGAATGTGCCATGATTCCGTTACCAGGTGTCGCTGAATGTGCCATGTCGCCTGAATGTGCCACGTCGCCTGGTAACGGAATCATGGCACATTCAGGCGACACCTGGTAACGTGAACCGGTCTGCAGGTGCAATGCCGAGTGTATATATTAGCGGACTCCGGCACCTGGTTCAACACTAGCATGACCCCCCTCGGTTTGAAGAACCGGAAAAAGAGAAATTGAGAAAGGGAGGAAGAAAAAAAAAGAAACAAGGTAAAGAAGGTCTCATAAGCACTGCGGCTGTCTGGTGCCCTCCAGTCACCCCTGAAGAAGGGTCCGAGTGGGACCCGAAACGTACGTCGGGTTTTTTGTCATCTTTAGGAGTAAACAGTTTTTTACTTTTGCTGATTATAATTTGGCTGGTGTCCCCCCGTTTTTTCACCTTTAATTTCGTCCCAACCCCCAACCAGACAGATCCCTGTCAAATATTTACTTTATATATATATATATATATATATATATATATATATATATATATATATAACTCAACGAGCCAACAGACAGCGAAGCCTAGGAACGCATACGGGAAGTAGTATTGAAAGTGTGGAGTAAGTGGAAAGGGAACTAAAGTGGACGAAAAGGAAAAGGTGCCTTCAGTGGAACCGATATATATATAAGCTGTTAGGCGACTTGCAGCTGTGCTGGCTGAATATTTTTTCACACTTTGTATAACCAGCCTTATACACAAGCATAGGGGAAAGAAGAAAGCTGGGCCAGGGCGTAACGTCACAACCTTGGTAATAAGATTTTGGCAAGGGAGGGAATGATGGGAAACAGACACTTTATTCGCGACAGTAAACCCGTAGATTTCTGTATGGCCGAGCGCGTTTATACATTACAGCGTCAAAACAACCTAGAGTGGTGAAGCAGCCATGAGGGCCCAATCTTAAGAAAGGTGTACCTTGCACAAGCTCTCAAAGAACGTTACGTTGCTGAAGCAATCTGAATAACATGACGCCGCCTACTACTCTTTCCTCCGTGCTTGCATGGCAACAATCCTAGATTTCTCTGCCTTGACCTGTAGATAGTGATTACAGCAACCTATCATCTCAACTTCGGGCTGCCCAGAGAGCCTGCGAGAGGGCGGAGCGGCACGGTCTTCGTGTCCCTGCATGCGAGCGGCCCGCAACTGCTACAGGATCCCCCTAGAAGGGGACGTCCAACTGCAGTTTCTCCGAACCTAAATAAAGTTCTGTGCCTGCCTGCCTATACAAGAAGTACCAGATAATAGGAATTGAATTTCTGGATGTATGAAAATGACTGTGCAACATGAAATACATGTCTCGGCGAACCGCTACCTGTAGTCAAATAATAATAAAGGGACCTTGTTGTAAATGTTGGAATTGTTGCATTTCCTAACTGCGTCGTTTTCTTTTTCGGGATATGGTTGTGAAGTACTCAGCATTTCTTGTACTTGCCTAGTGATTAGTGTTACTTTCTGTCCAGTGTGCTTTCAACTCTATATTTTGATGGAGCGTAGGATGCGAGGGTGGCGGAAGTGTCTTGATGGTGCCTCTGGCACTGCTGGTTTTCGGAGGTGAACATAAGGGCAAGCTCATCGCTCTCTTCCACGTGTGAAGCAACATCCGAGATACTATATTCCATGGTGTCGGGGCTGTATGGAAGGATGGTGTGTAGTGTGCAGGTAGGGTCGCGTCCGTATAAAAGGAAGAAGGGAGAAAATCCAGTGCTGGTCTGCATGGCTGTATTGTAAGCGTACGCCACAAAGGGAAGAACACAGTCCCAACGGCTTTGGTCACAGACCATGTACACGGCCAGCCTATCACCAAGGGCGTGATCAAAGCGCTCAGTCGTCTCGTTAGTCCTTGGATGATACGCAGCAGTGTCACAAAATATTGGCCATTTCATTGAAGAAGCCGGCGTCAAGTTAGAGGCAGCGCCGAAAAACAACAACGAAAGAAAACCGGCGCGTGTGGAAGAGGCGCCCAAGGTGAGGAAGCAGCTGTCCGAAGTCGAGACGGCGAGGTTCTAGAACATGGCAGTAATTTGTGGAACCCAGCAGTGAGTCATCCTATCAAGGCGGGTCAACGTATGAGCCAGAGGGACAAAGAGAGAGGAGGCGGAGAGTGCGTACCCGCGCTCGTCGCTACATGTGAGGGAGAAAGAGAATCCGGCAATGCGAAGTGGTGCCTAGAATTGTGCAGCCACAGAGGTGAAAATACCGGTTTTATCAAGAAGGTTCGCTCACATTTTCGCGTGCTTAGTTCACGTGGCCCGGGCGGAAACTTCCGGAAGGACTGCCATAGGCGATATGAAGACCCTTTCACGAGTCGTCAGCAGAAGCTTTAGTAGTATGTGACTCAGCGAGAGCAAGGAAGAAATGAATGACGGTGCTGCGCGAGCCAACCTCGACGAGCCCTACCTGGAATCTTCGTGTTGAGAAGGCACTTCGAGTGACTTTGGTGAATATGACTCTCTGTTTTATTCTTTATTATAGTGGATGAGCTAGCTTGTACGTTGGTTGTTGGTTTCGTGTGATGCTGTAACCCATCTGTGTTTGTATTCTGAAGTGCCGTGTTTGTGCACCCTTTTTTTAACTGCCTGTGTAATAAGAATATATTTATTTTGTTTGATCACCCCTGACTCTGACTCGGTCTTTGAACCACTACTGGCGTATTGCTAGTGCACCGAAGGGACCTAAATTCAATTGTGCAACATTTCGTGGAATTACTTTTGGGGAAATGACACGTTGGTACTCGGAACTCTTTCCGGCGAGTGCGTCCCGTGCCTCACAGCTCGGAATCCGTGAGAAGTAGTGGTGCAGTTAATTGTGCGGCATATTTTCAGGAGAGCTTCAATGACGTCGCATAGAAACACGCGGTCTCTATAACTACGTAATTCCCTCGGGGATCCATCGCGAAGTACGACGATGTGGCGGATGAGAAACCAGGTGACACTATGGCAGAGCTGAAGTTCTCGCATAGCGCGTAACATGGCCGATGGTCCCGAATACAGAGCAGTTGCATGCTGCAACGGTTGGCAGCGGTCCAGGAAGATCGATGCCGACGTAGTCGAAAGGACGTCCTCGGCAAGGAAAAGGTTACAGTGGAGCGCGTGAACAACGAGCAGGGTCATTGCGCCATTGACAAGCCAGTCAGGAGCGTATATAATGGCACCCTAAACGGTAGATCCCGCGCCAGTAATTTTGAAAGCGAAGGCGTGTGCATGTTTTAGCGACACCCGTGTGCTCACACTGTGGGTCATCATGAAATGCCGCACAGATATCGGCACGTAGATGTCGAGGGATGACTACCAACCGCTTATGACCAGCAGTGAGATAGTTACGACGGTATAGGAGGCCATCACGAATGGCAAAGTGTTGCAGTTGGCAACGGAAGGCACGAGCGGGGGCGAACGTCGATGGTTGGAAGAAGAATTAAGCATTTAAAAAATCCGTGGGCCCTTCTTCTGCTAGCACAGAAAACGGTGGTCGGTTATAACGCCGAATGGACGTCCGTAGAGGTAGGGACGGAATTCAGCTATAGCGCAGATTATACCCCAACATTCTTTTTCAATCACAGCATAGTTGACCTCAGCTTTCGTTAGTGCGCGATTCGCAAAAGCGACGACGTAGTCATCAAAGCCACCCTTTCGTCGAGCAAGAACAGCGCCAAGACCGACGCCGCTGCCGTCCGTGTGAATCTCTGTCGGTGCACTTGGGTCGAAATGGCGCAGGATTGGCGGCGAGGTTAGGAGGCGAGGCAAAGTCGTGAATGCGGCATCATAGTCTGGTGACAAAGTCGAAAGGTTCCTAGCGCGAAGAAGCTGCGTCAAAGGTGCTATTTCAGTGGCGAATTGCCGGATGAGACGTGGAATATAGGGACACAGTCCATGAACAGGGACACAGTTCCTTCAGGTTCCTTGGTCGTGGGACTTTGCAACAGCGTGGAGTTTCGCTAGATCAGGGAGTAGGCCATCCTTTTAAACAACGTGGCCTTGCTTATGTGACGACTTGGTTTCGGTTTCGGGGGATACTGCCACCCAAATATTGGAGGAGAGAAAAGAAGAAGAGGACGATGTTGGTCGGGTGTTCATCGCATGTTTTACAGCGTAAGCTGTTATGAGATCACAACAACGGTGCCGTAGTTGTCCGCTGCCTCCGCCGCCGGCGCCCGTGTCCGTAACCAACATCGCTCCTCGTGAAGAACAGGAAAACTTCTGCCATCTGTTGGCGCTGATTTCCTCCGCGTAGCCTTCGAAATGTGTTTTTACGAAGCGCTGCCTCGTGAAGCAGTTTTGTTGTATCGTTCCATGCGTCACGCGACAGGCGACGTGCGCAGCCCCGACAGCAACCTGACTTGGCTCTTCGATATACCTGATGGCGCCTCCTCGCAAGATGCGGACCGCTGCTGAAGAAGTGAATCGCAGAGTACGCGCGCGGCTACAGCAGGGCAACGTCGGGCACAGCAGACCGCTGTGCAGAGAGAAGCCCAAAGCGCAGAGTTATGGCGCAGGGGATACCCACCACCTGTACTGGCGCTAGATTCCCCAAGCGTTTAAATGGCCTCTAGGAAGGTCGCTCCTTCAGCTTACGCTGTCACTGTCCTGCGATTCCGCGCAGGCCTGGCTCTTTTTTGTTTCTGTCACCTTTCTCCTGCCGCGCGATTTACGGCCGACCCCCCTCGTGGGCAGCCCCAAACTGCCAGGCCGAAACAAAGCAATCGCCGTGTGTTCGATCTGGGTGGTTGGTCTTCGGCCTGTATGCGGGGCGGTCGAACCGTGATAGCTTCATCAGGCCGCATGGCCGACGCACTGGTGCCACACCTTTCCCGACGCGAGCATCGATGACAGGCGAGCTTGGAAGGCCTGAAGGTTCAAGCCACTGTGCTGCCCGGCTCCTTTGTTCGTCGCGATGGCGCTGTGAGTGGACTACGGCTTCAGAAACATGTCGGGCGATCACCAGAAACGCGTCGGGCGATCACCAACGACGTACGCGACTGCAAGCACGGAAGGCCAACTCAACGTGCTGCCCGGCGCGCATGTTCGCCGTTACAGGCACGAGTGAGTGGTCGTCGGCTGCAGGACTACGCACTATGTCAAAGCGTCCGGTGCGCTGAGAACGTTAGTGTGCGTCGGAGGTTGGCAACGTTCGTGCGATGGGGTGCCGTGTTTGTTAGTGAATTGCAGTGTCACGTTAATGAATATGTAATTCGTGTCTCCTTAGATGCCAAAACCAGCTGACCTAGTCTATAATCGTGGTTCACCACCACCTAAGAAAAAATGGCTACGAGATTGACTTTCAGTAGGTGTTCAGTCATTGCGGAATGAGCGGCAATGATTCCGCAGGTAGCGCATCACGCACTTCACATCAAGAAGCGAAAGTTGTTTCGATTCCGTTCTCAAGGACAGATGCTGAATGCAGCTTCGACACCTGGCACGCACTCACTGACTGAATATAACTGTCGGAACATCAGACAAACGCGACTGTACCAACTAAACTCTTTCCTGCATCTCCGCCCTCCATGAGGACTTCCTCGACATGAGGCCTCGCTTCTTTTTAGACTTTGGCTGGGAGTTGGCTTCGCAAAGGTGTAAAACGCATTAACTGGAGCGATTGACAGTGCAGCATGCGAGGTGTGCCACACCGACTAAACCTTCGACCATTTGCTATGCCCTGTCCGCGATTCGATGCCAAAAAGGAAAACACATCTTCAGACACTACGCCAACTCGGCGATCGGCCACTTTCCGCGCAGATGCTGCTTGAACATCGTCTTTATAGCTCGTTTGCCCACAAGGCACTGAAGGCACTTTAACGCTTCTTGAACACATCGGATTTGCGTGTGCGACTCTGACTGCTGGAGTCACCCTACAACATCTCTTTCGTTATTCCCTTCCTCCTCTGTGTCCCATTATTCTGTTCCCGTTTTCCATTCCCCTAATGTAGGGTAGCCAACCGGACGCCTTTCTGATTAAGCTCCCTGCCTATCTGTTTGTTCCTTCTTCCTTCCTCCCTTTCTGTATGCCTCGTTGTGTACTGTGCTTCGTCTAGCGTTGTGGCGTTATAAAGCGTTTTTCCATGTCTAGTGTCCTTCCGCCTCTCGTCTGAATTCCTGTGTCCATGAACTAGAGCACTGCACGGGCCGACTTTTTCCGGCCCTGGCCCGGCCCGCCCCGAAAGTGCCATTCACCCAGACCGCCTGAGCCCGACGCGGTGTTTTTTTTTAATACGGGCCGCATCCGGCCTGGTCCAATTCAACCAATTATTCGTTGAGCATAAAAAAGGCACTGTCCAATCTCCGCTTATAGTGAAGATACCAGCCGCACTCAAGATAGTTTCTGGATTGTGTGATGAGAATTTATGACACTGTCAGGATTTGCACTGGTAATGTGTTTACTTTGGATTAAATACGCCCGTAACACTGTTGCGAAAGAGTTTCAGAGAGATATATAAGGAGGCATTGCTGGCTGTCTAATATATGCAGTGCTAACAATGCAATGTTCTGACTGCATTTCGAAGAACGACTACAGCATACAACGCCCATATAAAGTAGAAAAACGGCGGGCGTTTATAGTTGAGTTTAGATGAATTGCTGATAAGCTGGGACTACTGAGTAAATAGCGCAGAACTTATCCTCCAAACTTCGTTTAGTGCGCAATGCCACAAAGGAGAGAAAGAAATGCGCTCTAACTACTCCTGGGATGATGCCCCAGCCTGAGTAACGTTATGAAACATGTTGTTTCGACTCCTCAGTAGGCAACTGTCTCCCACGCTACATTTTCGTGATAAATATAAGGGTGTCCTCTCCCCCACCTTTGTTCGCCGCGTCACCTCGACCGCAGCGCCATAGATCTGTCAAAGCAAGCCACACACGTTAGCGAGGGAGAGATACCGTCCTCGCTCTTGGATTTAGATGCCTATCTCGTCGCCTTTGTGTGGCTGTCCTTGTTATTTGAAAACGTTGTGCCTTAAATCAAGACCGGACTAAGAGATTCCAAAATCTTACAACGCCAAACTGGACTAGCCAGTGGCTTCTTAAGCGCTCCCCGTCGAACGAGACGGCTCGGGTGTCCGGAGCGCGATCCCATGCAATGACCGGAAGCGGGAGAGTGGGTTGCCCAGTCGCCGAGGGCCGGAGGCCCCGCTGCTACAGGCGAGCGAAATCTGGCTGTCTGTGGCTCGCAGTTGTGGTTTCAGACTTGCAGCTAGGGCCTGTGACCGTGGAGACGATCTGTGCCAGAAAGGAAAGAACAGTGACTGTGGTTGGCAGGAAAAGGCGGAAGGTATAGAAAAAGCATACTTCCAAGAGGGGTAGCGCCCGTGTGGAAGGACATTTCACGCGGATCAGGCATAGTCTATTGCTTAGTAGGCTTCATTTTAGGTGTCAACTGCTCAGTGATCAAAATAAGTTATGCGTTCAATAATAGCATGTAGAGTGTTAAACATCTCAAGTACGGCACAGAATACTCAATTTGTGCCCCTGTGTATAGCTTCCACAAAACCTGTATTGCCTACTATAATCATCTTATGTTACCGCACGCACCAAGCTACACGGGCAACGATTTCGGATCGTGGTACATTTAACACGCGACGGTTATACCGAAGCCTGTAAAGTGTACTTTTACCCTCACTGCTAAAAAGCCTTACAATTACTCAATTACGACGAAGCGAAGTTTCTCGCTTTAACGATATTGTCGATTCCGCAGAGCCCCTGAAACGTTTCGGTCGCAAAGCACGGCTGGCATTGCTCAAGTGAGAAGTTTCTCTAGTAAGTCGTCGGCCATTAAAGGCAGATACCAATCGACTCTATCTATAATCCATATGCTGGACGTCGGAGGTAGCTATTCCACAGAATCGCCAGTCTAACAAAGACCTTGTCCCATGTATTTGAGAGCTTACATGAACAATCAGTAGCTATATCTAGCGTACATGGTTTTCCACAGCTTTTG
This sequence comes from Hyalomma asiaticum, assembly GCA_013339685.2. NCBI lineage: Eukaryota > Metazoa > Arthropoda > Arachnida > Ixodida > Ixodidae > Hyalomma > Hyalomma asiaticum. The sequence goes on along the minus strand of CM023484.1, from coordinate 105,670,305 downwards.
TTTAAGTTTGTTCCGTCGGCTATTCTGCTTGAATTACCGCGCATTATTGAACTCGCTTTAACAGCTACTGGATAAATAAGAGAGAAGCAGTTAGCGAGTTGTTTCTCCAGCCTAGCACGCACCATGGTTGGTAAGTATTAGAGCGGGCTTCTTTCAATGTTAATAAGTGAGCTAATCACTCTGCATGCAAGCGCCTGGTTACAACGTGCTTGTTACGAGTAGAGGAGCAAGAAAGCGTCCCTTCTTGTATAACTTGTCACTCTTCTTATACTCGACGTGTTCGGAAACAAATGCTGGAATGAGAATCCTGACGCCGTGGAGCCCAACAGTGAGGTCGTATTATGATTACTTAAAAATTTGTAGCAGGGCTCACTTCATGTTATTACGGTAGCGGGGGAGAACGTATGGGCTCCTGGGTAGCTCAGGTGCTGTTGGTGGACGGCAGTCGGGCCTGTTGACTGGGCAAACCGTCTCTAAACCCGCGTTCGCTAATTCCTGACGCACAACCGTCTGGATGAGTGAAATAGTGGCGTGGGAATCATCGGTGGTGCGCACCTGAAGCGGAATAGGGGAGGCAGCTTCAATCTCTCGGCGGACGATGCGCGTAATGTTGTCCGATGCAGCAGTAATGGGCGGAACGCGGATGCCCTCGCAAGTAGATGTTGCAGCCGTGTTGGGAAGACGGGGAAAGGTTGGAGTAATGCGACGGCTTTTGGCATCTTCAAAGCGTCGGCATTCATTTATGACTTCTTGCACTGTCGCTGAACTCTTGAAAACCAAAAGTGTAAAGGCGTCAGCCGCGATACCCTTGAGAATATGCGCAACCTTCTCCGTTTCTGGCATATTGTCGTCGACTTTGCGACAAAGTGCAAGCACGTCAAGCACGTCTTGAATATATGTCACATAGGACTCTGTGCAAATCTGAGCACGGCATGCAAGTTCTTTCTGCGCAGCACGACGGCGTCCAATGGGCTTGCCGAATAGATCAATTAGCTTTTGCTTGCACACGTTCCAGCTCGTGATTTCTTGCTCATGATTCAAAAACCATACTTGTGCGGTGCCCGTCAGGTAGAATATGATGTTTGCTAGCATAAGGGTAGGGTCCCAATAGTTGGCCGTGCTCACCCGTTCGTATTCGCGATTCCATCTAAATGCTCGCCACCTAGCGGACGTTCCTGGAACCAGCCGATCCAAGGTCGACCTCGAAATGCGGCATGGTATCGCTTTACCGCGCGCTCTAAAACAGCTCTGTAGTTTCTTAATCGACGCCATGCCGCCTCGAGGCAGCCCGAAAAAGAAAGAATCCGCATCAAAAGACTTTTGTTGCGTGCCTCAGTGCGTGTCATCGCGATGCAAAGACAGGAACACGTCGTTACATCGGTTCCCCAAAGAAGCAGACGACGCTTCGCGCAGGGCAACATGGATTAAGAACTTGCGCATCGGCAAGAAGGTGACGGGAACTATGCTAGTTTGGTCCAGGCACTTCACTCGCGACGATTTCCTCCCCGGTGAGTACAGAGATTGTGTGTGCGCTCGTTTATTATCATGCGCGGTTTTCGATGAGCCGGAGTGTAGTTTAGTTTAGGCAAGCGCTTTAACAAAATAGCGACATCGTGTATACGTGTATATCTGGTAACGTTTCCTGAGTGTGCCTATGCTCAACTCTAACCGCGGTAACATTATTGCAGACGTACTTTTGCCCGCATACATATTAGTAAGTATATATAAAGCGAGCGCTTGCCTTCGTTCGCCGCCTTCGTCCCATGCGCGCGCTGCGCCTCGTAGTTTTTGGTGGATATGGAGGTCATGCGTGATCGTTTAACGCTGCGCATTTGCATTTCGAGTTCATCTGGTGACAATTCAGGATTTATTGCGCTCGTTCGAGCCCTCGACCTGTTCACCGCACCTGAAAGTTTGTCTTCCGGCACCGCGCATAGAACTGCACTCTCTTAACACGTTTATAAGTGACGCATTTGTACTCAATGAAGCAACGCCGCGCACAAGTGCTTGCATATTTCGGAGAGGCCTGCTACGCATGAACACGTACCTGCCTTCTTCAACTTCAGGCTCGCTGGAAAGGCTCTTTATCCTTAAAGGAGTACTGACACCAATTTTCGAAGCTGAGTTTACTCCACCATACAACTCTCCTATATGCGTAGACAGCAATGAGCAAATGTTAAGCTCAGGAAATGCTAAGATATTTTAATTTGACGTGAAAGTCAATTTTCACATGGCGTGCCTACTGACATCGACACTAGTGTGACGTCAGGCTACAGTACAAATTTTCGTGACTTCACGCAGCAGTATGGCAAGTTGGGATGACGTCAGGTACAAAAACATGCAAAATGGCCGCTCGCGCGTCACACGCGTTCGTCTGCTTTCGCCGTTCTGTCGCCGTAGTTAAGAGTGCCCGTGAAGCGAGCGAGCGAGCGAGGTCGAATTACCCTCTATCGTCATGTGTGCCCGCGTATAATGGGAAGGCAAGGTCGCTATGGTGCCGGCATTTTGCCCTTGAAATGCCGTGGAGGTCTCGGAGGCCACCTTAGCTTATCGCAGGCTCCGGAGCCACGCCGACACCCACCGTGCGTGGCGTACGTTGCATCTTGCACTGTGCCGAAGTATTTGCTGTCGTCGCAGAGTCGCTATACAAAATTTTGTACATCGTTGACCCCACACTTGCTACAGGCGCTGCGCGCGAGAGACCACTGGTAGAAAACGTCACGCCCCGCCACGGTGGTCTAGTGGCTAAGGTACTCGGCTGCTGATCCGAGGGTCGCGGGATCGAATCCCGGCCGCGGCGGCTGCATTTCCATAGGGGCGAAATGTTGAGGCCCGTGTGCTGTGCGATGTCAGTGGACGTTAAAGAACCCTAGGTGGTCGAAATTTCCGGAGCCCTCCACTACAGAGTGTCTCATAATCAGAACTGGTTTTGGGACGTAAAACCGCACAAAACAAGAACAACAAGAAAACGTCACGATTTTTTGCGGAGCACCTCAGGGGAGGCTCATTACTATGCACATACTGTGTCGTGACGTCAGGCTACAGTAGGAACCGAAACCAGCTTTTAAAGGCATGCTGTAAATAAATTTTCACGGCGCGCTCACGCTTACCAGTACGTTTTCTGGGCTCTGGAGGGCTTGGGCTTTCATTTCATGCAAAAAAACGCCAACTGAAAATTTTCGTGGCAGTCCTCCTTTAAGAAAATCTGATGCGGGTCTCCGAACAAGTGCGACGTCTGGACGCGCAGCGCAATTATTTCCGCTGTTTCGCCGCTCAGATCTTTTAGACCGATTAATATCAGATGTTCGGCAGCAAGAACCCTCTCGCATTCGACGAAGCATCGTGATTCGAACCCGCAATGAAGAAACTTTAGCACAGCGCTAAGCGGAAGTATAGTGCCTAGAAAAAAATATATTATTTCTGGGCACTGTATAGCGGAAGCGCGGCCGTGACCCTGGATATAGAAGCCATCTTTGTTTTTCTCAGCGATGTTGCCAGATGACCAATTTTTTCTGGAGTTGCGAATAGCTGAAGCCATTCTTCAACGTCGGTGTTGTCGGTGCCGGAAAAAGTACCTGGGTCACGCGGTTGTGTGACGACGACGGGTCGATTTGGGGCCGCTGGTTGAGGCACGGCTGGTGCTCCGGCCGAAACATTCTCGTCCTCGCCTTCGGCTGGCATTGCAGCTGATGCCATTGAGCGCCCGCTGCGTAAATCCGTGTTGAGGCTTGGGAAACCCAGCACTTCCACCAAAATATTACGGGAGAGAAGACGCTTGACAATATATTGACAGGATACATACAAAGGGCCGAAGGTGGGCATACAAGATGGAGCCCGAGCGCGAGACAATCAGCAAGCTTCGTCTTCGTCAGTTGTGTCTGCTTCGTTCCCCACTGCATAGCCTCGTTGCAATATGTTGCTTAATTTTCTTACACTGCAACGGGACAATAATAAATGTATCATTCAATGAAATGAACTTTTATTTTTCCCCGATATATAAAAGGATGGAGGAGAAAGAGCTGCATAAACCAAAGCTCCATAATCTCAGGCACCCTGCAGAGTCAAGCAGCAAATAAGCACGGTACAACATAATTGTGCAGGAAGAAACAAAGAATATGCAAGTGTGCGAAATATAAGCACATAAGAGAAACGTGTAGCAGACACTGGAAAGTGTTTGCTTGCTTGATACAACACGATACGTTATGATACACATAGTTATGCATAAAATACTTCGTAACAATAATACTGCAGTAAGAACAAGAGACGATACATACAGTAGAAGAAAACACAACTGCTAACACCATTAATATATGCGAAGGAAAGTAATTGAACGACAGGACATGATATTCCTTTCACATAACACTGAATACAATAGCAGTGAAGCAATAGAACAAATGATAGCTAAGAAGAAAATACCGACAAAGACAGTCGGCCTCTTTCTTTACCTGTGAAAAATCAATAGGCCCGGATTCTTCTGCAAAACGAGATATGTGATGTACAGAAAAAAATAGCTAGCCCACGCAAAAACGCATTGTCCCATCCTGCTTTCTGAGCAGCCCAAGAGGAGAACCTCAGGGACCTTGCGAGGGTTCTATGACACGGCGTTTGAGCATGTATCGGACGTGCTCGACTATTACGCGGCGCTCTGATGCAGGGGCACGGTACGGCCCATTGCGTAGTGGTTCGTGTACGCCCGTGTCGATGTGATGGACAACTTTTGTAAAACGGCTTAAGGGCGCCTGCTGGAGGTCGAATGAGCGACGAAGGCGGTTGAGGAGGTCGACAATCTGCGCCTGTTGGTGCGGAGTGAAGTTGCAGTCAATGCAGTGCGAGAATGTTCCTTCATATGATAGCGCTGTCGGAGAGAGTGGAATGTCAGTGGTGTCAACCTGTAGAGGAGCCGGCTCGTCAGGCACATTGTAGACAAAGTTGTTGGTCAAGTTCTTCACCACATCCGAGGCACTCGTGACGCAAGCTGGCAGGACAAGAAAAAGGGGTTGGAAACATGAAGTTCGCTGGAACCCTCTCGAACGTTGAGAAGAGTAAACGGAACTAAGATGCGATGACGGCGAGTAGCAACACCAGACTATGTGAAAAGAACTGTGGTGTTGGCAAAGGCAGCACAGGAAACGGGAACAAGGCAGGGATCTCGGCGTCGGCGGCGACGCATGCGCGAGGAGAAGCCAGCGAGAAATCTTCATAAAGATTGCTGCCGAACGGAGATAGCCCAAGTTCTGCACGGGCGCAATCTATAACTGCATCATGGGAGAACAGGAAGTCCCATCCTAATATCACTGCATGAGAACAGCGGGACAGGATAACGAAGTCAATGTGGTATAGAGCACCCCTATGACCACACGGATGGTCCACGTTCCCAAGGCTTCAACCGGCTGTGCCCTTGCTGTAGCTAAGGAAACTGCAAGAAACGGCGTCGTGACTTTTCGTTATTTAAGGCCGAGCTTGTCGGAAATAAGTGATACTGCGCCTCACATGTCGACAAGTGCGTCAGCGGCAATATGTTCGGCATAAACTTGAATAACGTTTGCACGCAATAAACGAGGGCTTGAACAGTTCGCTCAGATCGCAGTTCTTGCCTTCATAACTGCAGACTTTAATTTTCGTCTGGGACAGCTTCAGGGTGGCGATATTGTGGGGATACAGGACGTCGACGGGAAAATGGGAACCGACGGCTGGCTCTGGAAGGAGGAGGCAAAGCGTCGAAGCACGGAGCAGCAGCAGCAGGACGGTAGGGGGTGCCTACGCCGTCCTTTGTTTCCTCTAAGTGTCTGAAGGACACCAAGGACACGGCGGCAGAACCGCCCTACAGAACCAGCGGTGCCACATGAGAAACATATTAGCTTGTCTTGGGTGCGCCGAGAGTTGACAACACGAACGGCAGGCCGAGCCATGTGCAGGGGCTGCGGTGACGGATAGTAAGCGCTCGTAGGGTGCATTTTAAAGCCACGGCGGTGGTGAACAGAAGGCGCTTGTAGGTGCATATTGCGCTGGTGCAGACGAAGGTCTCGGCCTTGTGACAACGGCAGCGCACGTAAGCGGAACTGTCGCTGGGGGTTACTATTCCGTAAAGGCAAGGACGTCGGCGACTTGTCCGTGTGTAACTTGACGGAGCTCGGGCGACAGATCGACTCGGACACTTGTGTGGTTGGCAGAAGAGAAAGCTAACGCGCGGCTTCTTTTCGAATAAACTGCTTGATTAGATCGATTTGGTGTCCGCGGCGGCCGACGGCTGGGCCCGCGGACGGACGGAGGTACGGCGTGCGGCCGGCCGGCCAACGCGGGCAGAAAGAGGCGCCTACTCCTTACGAAGCCAACTGGAGAACTCAGCCGACCAGCGGCCGTTTATTCAGACACTCACACAACACACGCATCCACACGTGATTGGCTACAAGCGATCACGTGTGTCGCCCATACCGACTTATATTGACACGCGACAACATTGAGACGCGCACCGATTGCGCGCGCGCTCCCGAGGAGGCACCAGTGATATACCAGATCATCCCCCGTCGGACTGGAGCCACCGTAGGAAGTGCACGATACTAGATGCACGGAAATTGTTCTGTTGCATGATACTAAGTATGCGACACCAAGTGCATAAGACGAAAAAAAATGCCACGGAAAACAATCGCTGAACACGTTCCGGAGAATGCACACGTGCACAAGACGAAAACGTTCTGGAGAACGCCCACAGAACTGGTTCCAGAGAGTGCCCGAACAGGTTCCCGAGGTGCACAAGACGAAAACATTCTGGAGAACTCCCACAGAACTGGTTCCGGAGAGCGCCCAAACAGGTTCCGTGGGTGCACACGACGAAAACGTTCCGGAGAACGCCCACAGAACTGCTTCCGGAGACGCCCAAGCGGGTTCCGGAGGTGCACAAGACGAAAACGTTCCGGAGAACGCCCACAGAACTGGTTCTGGAGAGCGCCCAAACAGGTTCCGGAGGTGCAAAAGACAAAAACGTTCCGGAGAACGCCCACAGAACTGGTTCCGGAGAGAGCCCAAACAGATTCCGGAGGTGCACAATACGAAAACGTTCTGGAGACCGCCCACAGAACTGCTTCTGGAGAGCGCCCAAACAGGTTCCGGAGGTGCACAAGACGAAAATGTTCCGGGGAACCCACAAAACGCAAACGGAGCTTGTGTCACCAAACACTCGCATCACTACAGCACTCTCACAACACTATAACTCCTCCCCCGCGAGTGGTAGAAGGCGAACGGTACACGCCAATGCTGCAGGTGTTCCCAGACTCCACTGTGCCAGCAGAGACGCCAGTAGGGTTGCGAAGGGCGGCGGCGCGAGACGCTTCCTCGTCGACAACTGGACGCGTACACAACGTCCACAAAGCGTCGCGCCGTGAAGCACGCACACGGCGTCCCATGCATCTTGTGGGTCTTTGAATTCAATGATCGCAAATGCCGGAGGACTTCGCGCTATCCAAACTCTTCTCAAGGACCCGTGGAAGTCAAGTGCCCTTTCCAGTTGTTGCCTGTTTCCACAGTTGCCCAAGTCACCGAAGTATACTCGGCAGTTCTTGTGCTACCCGGACTTGTTTTTGTCCTGACAAGGCCCGATCGGACGCCGCGGTTGACGCTTGGTACGCGGAGGCACACCAGTCGAGCAATGGGCAGGACGAAGGGACGCCAGGCGACAAGTCATAGACGCACCGTCGATCAGACTTCCAAGGCGCTGTATGGCATCGCGATCCAAAAGCGATGGGCCTTCGTTGATGACGTAGAAGGCGATGGAGCAATACTGTTAACACTTGAACACGCGCTTGAGATGAACCCAAGATGTTAATACTCTGTCCGAAGAAGTTCCGCAAGTGGACGAAAGACTTGGAAGTATGCTGCATACTGAAATGCCTTTGGAAGTCGTTGACAGTCATCAGCGATACCGAGGCACCGGTGTCAATCAGCAGCTGGATTAGAACTCCGCTGACCTTCGCCTGAACGACTAAATCTTCGTACAATGAAGAAGTGTTACATGTTAACACTGTAGTATAAGGGCGCTTTTGCACAGATGGCGTTGCACCTCGATGAGCTGCTCTTCTCGACGTATTCGATTCTCGGCGGATGAAGTCGTAGCCATAGCTTCCGACGAAGAATTTCGATGTACAGGGGCCAACTTCCGGCAGAGAGGTGCGAAGTGGCCTACGATATGGCAGGAATTGCAACGACGATTTCTTGCGGGACAGTTTTTTGAAGAAGCAATATGCTGTCGGCTTCCACACCTGTGGCATATTCGAGGCTGACTAGTGCCTGGACGATTCCCACGTCGTATATCGCTGCGGATCCCGGAGGAAGCGCCCGGTTGAAGACTGTCAGATTGCCCTCCCGGAAGAGGCGGCTCGACGTCACGGCTATCTCGATAGTCCCCGCGATTTTGTTTTTAGCCGCCATGTTGGTCGCCATGTTGACCGCCACGACGCGCCGTTTGCAGACGCTGAGCTTGTTCCGATAAATGGGAGAGGTTCGCTAAGTGAAGAGCTCCCAAATTTTTACGATCTCTTCAGCCTTGTTCAGGTATAAATGTTCGCGTATGCCCGCACTTTTTCACGAATTTGAGGGGTTGCGATTCCGTGAATAATCTGGTTTCTCACTCGTTTGTCGAACGAGAGCCCGAACCGATATTTTACGGTATTTTGTTTTAATGCCAAGGCAAAGTCGGGGAAAGAATCGTCCGAAAGCTGCTTTCTTCCCGTAAACGGCGTTCGGCCAAGACGTTGGCTGACGCGGCGAACAGACTCTGAGTTACTCTCTCAAATTCAGATAGGCCGGAGTTTCTCCAGGAGACGCTAGAGCGAACGCTGCGTCTTCTGTGGCTTGCCTGGCTTCCAACTGCCCCGCGTCAGCGAAGTATTTCCTCTGAACCTCCCGTCCGCGCAGGCTGATGAGCCCAGACGCTCATGGTGCGTCGGTCCATTCGCTGCCACCGGCCGCCACGAGGTGGGTCTGGAAAAGTTATTTCCATGTGAACAGCGGAATGGAAAGCGGCCTTGGCAGTTAGACAGGAAGATGGTCAAAAAAGGCCATGCTTGGAGGGAGAAGAGACGGGAGGGAGGGCGAGGCTGGCTGAGTTCAGCGGAACAAAGGGCGCCAGGCCGCACGATGCTAGACGTGTCGAAGCGTAACAGGAAGGAGAAGCCAAGAAGAAAAAATCACAGCATATTCACGGGGTGAATGATGATGAGTGGGGCGAAGCTCAGGAAGGAATCATCCGTAAACTGTGAAACTCTTCCGTGCAATTCGCCCCACAATTAAAAGTGAAACACTTGAGTAAATGTCCTCAAACTATTATAACATCTCGCATCTTTCCTCATCAACTACAAGTACCGCCATCTAGTTTTATAACATCTCGCGCATGCTACGAACCCTCACGGTTCAACTATGCACAATGCACAAGTGAAATCTCCCACCGGCACTTCATTGCAAGTCAAGATGCAGTGCCTATATATATATATATATATATATATATATATATATATATATATATATATATATATATATATATATATTGACACATGTGCTGTGAATGTGAAATAGAAGACGATGACGATAAGAAACACTACGGGATTCTATGTAGTGGGAGTGCTAGAACCATTTTAGAAGACGACGACGCCCATTATTCTTGCGTTTGTTAAACAAGCTTCTAACTAATTCGAACTAATTTGCCCTATGATCTCGTTGAATAGACGCAGCGTCACTCATGTCAATATAAATGTCTTTGAAAAGCTTTTCTGCAGAGCTCTAACTAATCAGTTAGATGACGATGAGGAGCAGACCGCATTAAACCTCAATTCAGTGGTGAAAGATTCCTTAAAGGAATCCACGTTTTCCATTCAGGTCTCGAAAGTGGACTCTGCTAATCCTTGTTGGACACCTGAATGCTCACGGGATTACAGATTAAGAAAAGCAGCCTTGAGAAAATTACTTTATAACCAATGCCATCGGAATTGGAATGATTACAAATACGCGGCTGGAACGTTCAGGCATACAGTCGCCAAGGCGAAGGATAACTATGATAGTCAGCGATTTGAATTCTTATCAAAGTCAGACAACAGAAAAAAGCTTTTTAAATTTCTTAGGACTAAGAAAGCAATTCCGGCTTTGATCAATGTCGATTCAGTTGTTCCTACGCCAAGAGAGTTGGCTAATCTGCTCGAAGAAATAGCTAAAGGGCTTGAAACCCGTTTTGCTTCAACTTTGACCACTCACGCCCACGTTCCTGCCCGCGGTGATGACTTTGATGAAGTCACAGCTTCGGAATTAGCTGGTTTAATAAGAGTGCTGCCCAATTCTGCGCCAGGACCTGATGGCATCACTACATCATTATTAAAAACAATACATAAGGTACTGCCCCAGGGCCTCCTTGCACTTGTTAACCACTCGATTAGGAATTCATGGGTCCCCCCTGACTGGAGAGTTGCTAAAATAATTCTATTATTAAAAAAACAGGGTGCAGGATATACATTAGATAACATTAGACCAATAGCTCTTACATCTAATCTAGTGAAACTCATCGAAAGAATCCTTTACAGCAGAATGGATAATTGGTTAATTGAGAACACGATTTTGAGCCCATACCAAATTGGTTTTAGGCGTGGCTGCTCCATCTGGTGTGCTCATGTAGACCTAGAAAGCCGAATACAGCTTGCTCGATATCACAAACAATATGCCGCTCTTGTGACTCTTGATATCACAAAAGCTTATGACAGTGTTGAACACTCTAATATAATCAGTTCACTTCATACCGCAGGACTACCACAGTATTTTATATCATGGATATACGCTTTCTTAGAGGGCAGAGAATTTTACTGCTGGCAACAGGGTTAGTCGTCTTTAAAATATCAACAATCTAGAGGCCTCCCCCAAGGGTCGGTGTTGTCCCCATTACTTTTTAATATACTCTTGCGCTCAATCCCTATCCAAGAGGATGTACAGGTATACGTATATGCCGACGACATCGCACTTTTGCGGCAGCAAACGATATTCATACACTGTATCAAACTCTGCAGGCGTGCATGGACAGGCTTGAGACGTGGGTGGAAGGAATTAACTTATCCTTAAAGATCGGGAAAAGTGCGCTTATAGTTTTTCACCAAAGTGTTCCGGTGCATATCGCGTTGTCGTATAAACAAAACATTATTCCGCAAGTTGACTCGCTAATTTATTTAGGGGTCACTTACAATGAAAAACTGAACTGGAGTCAACACATCGAAAATATAGCAGCTAAGGGAGCTCGTGCGTTGGGGATTCTTCGTCAGCTCAGCTCCATTCGTTCCGGGCTTCGTCGTGACGTCCTCATCATGGTTTACTGCATGTATATCCGACCGATACTTGAGTTTGGCTGCGTCTAACAGTGCGAACATTTCTAAAAATTTATGCATCTCCCCAGAGGAGGTCTCAATTATTTTTTTTAATCAATCGGCCACATTTTTTACCCATCATTGGTCGAGATTACGTTGCCCCCAAGTCGTTTTTGCGCAGTCACTCTTGCATCCGTTACAAGTGCACCTAAGTGAAGTTGTCGTGCTAAATGACACGGTGCAAGCAATTGCAATTGAATTTGATGATATATTCCCAAGTAACGCTAAACACCTGTCTCACTCTTACCTCAATGGCCTCTTAGAAGATCACCTGGCTCAGATAGACACAAAAATCGTGATAGCGACTGATGCGTCAGTCTGGGAAGAGAAGGCAGCTGTTGGTATTGTGTCCTCATCTCTGAATTGGTCCTTCTCAATTCGTTTACCGGACTTCACGCCCATTTTCCAAGCGGAACTATTGGCAATCATCTTAGCTGTACGAAAATTGCCCCAGTCCTTCTCATCAGTCGCCATTCTAACTGACTGTTTGTCCGTGTGTGCATCTCTCAGCGCGCCTAATTTATCAAGTGCACTAGAAGCATTCTACTCTCTTCTGCCAAGACATTAACGCCTCATTCGGTAGCTATGGGTGCCTGGGCACAAAGGTATAACACTCAATGAATATGCGGACGCGCTCGCAGTGTCAGGTCTAAATGGCCCGGTAATTTATGTGTTGCCGACTTCGGCGTTTGTTACAGCTGCGCGCTTCTCAAAATATACTACCTGCAATAATTTTAAGAAATCTGCACTAGCCAACACTGACTTCGGACACTTGGCTTATCCGTGGAAAAATAGATGGTGCGAAACTAGAAGAGCAGAAGTCTCAATCACTAAATTACGATGCCGAGTCCCCCCACTGAACTTTTACATGTACAGGTCTGGTTTGGCTCAATCACCGTTGTGTCTGCATTGTGATGAGGATGAGTCTCTAGAGCACTTCTTCATATCATGTCGAAGATTCAACATCCCACGGAAAAGGTTTCTAGAAATACCCTTAAGAAACATGGGTTTAAATTTGTCTCTTCCAGTAGTGCTCTCTCTTGGTGCGACTATCCTCGGATTTAGTCACAGGAACGTGTGCAAGGCCGTATGCGATTTTCTTCGTGAGACAAAAAGAATTAAATGTTGATCTGCTCAGTTCATTATTTTATTTTATTTATTTTTTTTCAATCATGATCTCAGTACGTGAGAACCAATCTCCATAGCGTTCGCTTCTCTTTTATAATTATATGCCTTCAGTCTTCGCAGAAAACTATTCTTTTAACCTAAATTTGATTATCACATTCGTACTACATTTTTTTTGTATTTTATTAGGAGTTCTCTCCCACACAAATTTCTTTTCCGATTCATGGCCGATCCCCCAGAGTGGGTTGCGCCAAGATACCCAAGGACCAACCAACCAACCAACCAAGCTCTTGTGCTGTGCTGTCAAGCGTCGTGTTTTCTTCTGTCCGCGTTGTACCGCGACACTGGTGGAGGTGCTGGGTACAGCGACCCTGCCTGATGCTTCAGACTCCTTCTGGAAGCCGTTCTTCAAGCCCTACCGTACTGTCGCCCGTTACCACCCCCGTACATCGTTTCAGCCGTCGCCTGCTAGGCCTTTCTCCGGAACTCTCCCCTGAGCAGGAGCCCTCTTCCAGGCGCCACCCTCCTCCACCCATGGCCAGTGCCAGCACGCCACCGGGGCTGGAAGAGAGCCGTTCCGATTCACGACAGGTAACGTTTCATCAGCCGCTAGTGCCCGAACGCTTTCACGGTGGCACTTTTGAAGACGTTGAAGACTGGCTTGACCAGTACGAGCGCGTTGCCAGGATTAACCAGTGGAACGCTCAGGACAAGCTCTCCCACGTATACTTTGCCCTTGCCGATAGTGCACGCACGTGGTATGAGAACCGCGAAGCCAGTCTCTCGACATGGACCGACTTCCGACAGCGGATCACGGACACGTTTGCCAGTGACGACAGACGAGAACGAGCGCAGCAGCTAATCGAGTTGCGGGTTCAAAAACCCAATGAGAGTGTCGCCATGTTTGCCGAAGACATGGCTCGTCTCTTTCGTAGAGCTGATCCGAGCATGGGCGAAGACAAAAAGTTGCGCTACCTCATGCGTGGCGTAAAAAAGCAATTATTTGCCGGGCTTCTGCGTAATCCGCCAACTACCGTGGCCGACTTTATCAGGGAAGCTACGGCTATTGAGCGAGCGCTTCATCAACGCAGCAGGCAGTACGATCGGCTGTGCAGCAGTAGCCCTATCAACGCAGCTTCCATGATGTTCGACGATCAGTCCTCCCAGCGTGAGATGATTAGAGAGATTGTTCGCGAAGAAACACAGAAGTTACACAATTTGACCCCCACAGAAGCGCCCACTGTGTCCGTTGCTGAAGTTTTGCGCGATGAAATCAGACAGGCGCTCACGACAACACCCTATCCTGAGTACCAGCAGTTTCCAACCAGCTACGCTGCTGCTCTTCAGCGTTCACCACCTGTTGTACCGGCACCGGCCGTATCGCCGCGCATCGACAGGCCTTATCAGCAATCAGCAGCCGCAGCTTTATCACCACCGACGCCCGAGGTCGTGATGAGACCATCTGTCGCATCGCCGCGCCGTCAGCAGTACAACGAAGGGCCATGGTCGCAGCCGCGAGAGGAGACATCAAGGCGTCCAAACTTACGCAGAACAGACGCCTGGCGCACTGTAGACCGCCGTCCACTTTGCTTCCATTGTGGCGGCGCCGGTCACATTTCCCGTTACTGCTGGTACCGCGACGCATCATATCGCCCTCTTCGGCCGTGGTCTGACAGTAGACAAAACCAGTACAGGTATATGGCACGCCGCGAAGAGGAAGCTTTTCAAGGGCCTCCTGTATCCCATTTTGACGACCGCCGTACTACTGAAGAGGGGACCCTGCCTAACCGCCAGCCAGGTTCGGGACATCGGCCGCGCTCTCCGTCCCCTGCACGTTCTCCTTCAGCTCCACGACGCACCTTCGGTGACCTCAATGGAAGGAGGTCACCCAGCCCTCGCCAGGGAAACTGAAGGCGGCTACCTCCGGGGGTGAGGTTGCAGGCCGTCAGGAAGACGACGTTAAAGAGCCCCCATTGTTCCCACTGCCGGATTTCGTCAAGTCGGAAAGCCGTATCAAGGACGAAATAGCGACCGCAGATCTTGCCGTTCTTGTTGACGGACAACCCGCGACAGCTTTAGTTGATACTGGAGCCGACTTTTCCATTATAAGTCAAGCCCTTGCCGTCCGCCTCAAGAAAGTCCAGACGCCATGGACAGGTCTCCATATCAGGACAGCAGGTGGCCAGCTACTCATGCCTACCGGTAGATGCACAGCGCGAATAGACATAGGGGGCTCTTCTTTCGTGGCGACGCCTGTCGTTTTCCAGGCATGCTGTAAAGACCTGATCATTGGAATGGACTTTCTACGAGAATATGGAGCCGTCATCAACATTCCCGACCGTGTGGTTATTTTCGAGAAAAGCCCCGACTTCGTTCACTGTTCAGAGCCGAGACACGACCCCTTACGCCTCACTGACGACGATGTGGTCATCCTGCCCCGGTCGTTCACGCTAGTATCAGTGGCAAGCGACGCGGTGTTTGACGGTGAAGGAGTCGCTGACCAAATGAGCTCATTACTCTTCAGTCACGGAGTTTCGGTTGCGCGAGGTGTCGTCAGTATGACTGCTGGACGTACAAACTTATTACTGACGAATTTTAGTGCAGAGCGCCGTCACCTTCCGAAGGGTACAGCAGTCGCCTACTTCGATGACATTGTAGACGTCGAGGGTTGTTTAACGGTACTCGACGAAGCGCCAAAGCATGATTTCACCCCTGTACTTGACGTTAGTACCACTTTGCCAGAGGACGAACACACAAAGCTCCTTTAATTGCTAGACCAGTTCCGGGACTGCTTTGCATCGACATTAAGAGTCGGTTGTACGTCTCTCACCAAGCACCGAATTATTACAGAGGACACAGCGGGACCTATTCACCAAAATCCCTACCGTGTGGCTCCAAAGGAACGTGAAGCGATACAAGACCAAGTAGCCAAGATGCTTAAGGATGACGTGATCCAGCCGTCAAGAAGTCCCTGGGCGTCGCCTGTGGTATTAGTGAAAAAGAAGGACGGAACCCTACGTTTTTGTGTGGACTACAGAAAGCTAAACCAGGTGACAAAGAAAGACGTGTACCCGCTCCCGCGTATAGATGACTCCCTCGATAGGCTAAGGAATGCTCGTTATTTTTCTTCGATGGACTTGAAGAGTGGATATTGGCAAATCGAGGTGGATGAAAGAGACCGAGAGGAAACGGCTTTTGTGACCCCGGACGGTTTATACGAGTTTAAAGTCTTGCCCTTTGGTTTGTGTTCAGCACCCGCTACGTTTCAAAGGCTCATGGACACTGTGCTTTCGGGACTCAAGTGGAAAACATGCTTAGTGTATCTCGATGAGGTCATCGTGTTTTCCACCACGTTCGAGCAGCACCTTGAGCGCCTTAAAGTAGTTTTACAGGCGATACGGTCTGCAGGCCTTACGTTGAAACCAGAGAAATGCCACTTTTGCTTTGAAGAACTGCAATTTCTCGGTCACGTTGTGAGTCACGCAGGCGTTCGTCCGGATCCTGAGATCCTGAGAAAACTGCTGCTGTTGCACGATTCCCCGTACCCACTGATAAGAAAGCTGTCAGGCGCTTCCTAGGCCTGTGCGCTTATTACCGGAGATTCATTGCAGACTTCGCGCGCATTGCATCGCCGTTAACTCGGCTCACAAGGAACGACGTTGCCTTCGTTTGGAACGATGAACAAGAACGTGCTTTTAATGATTTGAGACGACGCCTCCAGACCTCTCCAGTGCTTGCCCACTTTGACGATGCAGCTCCGACGATGCTTCACACTGACGCTAGTAATGTAGGCCTAGGAGCAGTGCTTGTGCAGTGGCAAGACAATGCAGAAAGAGTAATTGCCTATGCAAGCAGGACACTTACACGCGCAGAGGCGAACTACTCGACGACAGAAAAAGAATGCCTTGCCGTCATATGGGCGACTCTTAAATTTCGCCCATACTTGTATGGACGCCCGTTCAAGGTAATCAGCGATCACCACTCCCTCTGCTGGTTGACCAGTCTGAGAGATCCTACCGGCCGATTAGCGCGTTGGAGCCTGAGGCTACAAGAATTAGACGTGACGATCGTGGAGAAGTCGGGGAAGCGACACACAGACGCTGACTGCCTGTCTCGATCCCCAGTAGAGCCAGCTACTTTAGCCGCCGAGGACGAGACAGCATTTCTTGGTGTCCTAGATACTTCCGCCATTGCACAACAACAACGTGACGACCCTGAGTTGCTAGGCCTCATCAATTTCTTGGACGGACGAACTCAGACCGCACCTAAAATTTTTGCGAGGGCACTGTCGTCGTTCTGCTTGCGCAACAAGGTGCTCTACAAAAAGAACTTTTCACCCAGTGGATCCATCTACTTACTCGTCGTTCCTGGGGCACTCCGTCGCGAAGTACTCGAAGCGTGTCATAGCGAAGTCACTTCTGGGCATCTGGGGTATACTCGAACATTGAACAGAGTGCGGCAAAGATATTATTGGCCAGGACTACCTGCTGCCGTGAAACATTACGTTCAGACCTGTCTAGATTGCCAGCGGCGCAAGTCACCTCCGGCGAAACCAGCTGGTTTGCTGCAGCCTGTCCAAGTTCCACAAACGCCTTTTGACCAGATCGGCATGGACCTTTTGGGCCCACTTCCTACATCTGCTGCGGGTAACCGCTGGGTTATTGTAGCAACCGATTATCTTACTCGCTACGCCGAAACAAAGGCTATCCCCAGAGGTACAGCTGCAGAAGTAGCACAATTTTTTACAGAGAATGTTGTCTTGAGACATGGAGCGCCAGCAGTTGTCATAACTGACCGGGGAACCGCATTCACAGCAGCCCTTTTGCATCACATCTTGATGCTGAGCGATACCGCTCATCGCAAGACAACCGCCTACCATCCGCAAACAAACGGACTCACCGAGCGGCTAAACAAAACAATCGAAGACATGCTTTCGATGTACGTCGACATTGAGCACAAAAACTGGGACGACATTCTGCCCTCTATCACGTTTGCCTATAACACGGCGAGACAAGAAACAACCCGAATGACTCCGTTTCGTCTTGTCCACGGACGTGAAGTCAGAACAATGTTGGATGCCATGCTCCCACACGAACCGGACGAAATTGGCACGCATGCCGATGAATTTACTCAACGCGCGGAAGAAGCTCGACAACTAGCATGCGTGCGAATCCACCAGCAGCAAGACTACGATGCACAACGCTATAATCTCCGTCACAGACTTGTATCTTACGAAGTAGGCGACAAGGTATGGGTGTGGACGCCTGTACGACGACGAGGACTGTCCGAGAAGCTGCTGAGGCGATACTTCGGACCCAATCGAGTCCTGCGACGAATAAGTGACCTCACCTACGAGGTTGTCCCAGATAGCCCCCCTGCACGAGGCGACGCTATCTCAGTTCCGAATTGGTGCACGTAGTGCGTATGAAGCCGTATGTCACCGAGTGATTGTGCTAGAGACCAGCTCACGGACATTGACCATATAGCATCGAGACGATGCTCTTTTGGGGAGAGGCTAATGACACCTGTGCTGTGAATGTGAAATAGAAGACGATGACGATAAGAAACACTACGGGATTCTATGTAGTGGGACTGCTAGAACCATTTTAGAAGAAGACGACGACGCCCATTATTCTTGCGTTTGTTAAACAAGCTCTTGTGCTGTGCTGTCAAGCGTCGTGTTTTCTTCTGTCCGCGTTGTACCGCGACAATATATATATATATATATATATATATATATATATATATATATATATATGGGTTGCCGGTGAACGCTTCTCCAACGCGAGCAGTCGGTATTTCTCAATCAAGAAACTCGCTAGGAGACGCGGCCTGCGCCAACGTTGTCTCTCGCGGGCGAGCGCGTGCCGGGAGCCATGCGCTCGCCCTCGGCGCGTGCGTGCCTCCCGGCAGGCACGCGCCGGTGGCTACCTACTACTACTACTACTACTTCTACTACATACATCGGGGACGCACGACCCACGCCTTAAGGAGCTTCGCCCCTAAAAAAGCTCCCAAGTCCCAGGTAACTGGTTCGGCCTTAGCCCAGTGGGTTCAGTTCCTCTTCGCCAAAGCGCCTAGTGTCGGCGGCGGCCGACAGCTGGGCCCGCGGACGGACGGAGGCTCGATGAGCGGCTGGCCAGCCGACGCGGGCAGGAAGAGACATCTACTCCTTACAAAGCAAACTGGAGAATTGAACCGACCACCGGCCATTTATTCAAAGACACACAGCACGCGCGTCCGCACGTGATTGGCTACAAGCAGTCACATGTCGCCCATAGACATCTATTAACACGCGACAATACTGAGACGCGCACCGAGTGCGCGTGCGCTCCCGAGGAGGCTTCACCGATGTACCACAGTCGAAGAGTGGTCGATTGCTCGCGCATTTTCGATGGAGGCGAAAATGCCAGAGGCCCGTGTACTGTGCGTTGTCAGTGCACGTTAAAGAACCCCAGGTGGTCTAAATTTCCGGAGCCCTCCACTACGGCTTTTCTCTCCTCTCTATCTCTTTCACTCCCTTTCCCCCACCCCCACGGACGCTTAGCCGTGCTCCCTACATGGGCTGCAGAAATTAGCGTCCTTTCCTAACCGAAACACAATCAATCAATCAATCAATCAATCAGCATCCTTACTGTCCACCAGAGAAGGAATCACGCCGTCCGTAGAGAGAGCGCGCCGTGTTGAAAGCCGTTGTTTGCGCAGCTCTTCGTAGCTTTGGCAAAGCGCAGTTATGTTGTTACTAGCCGACAGTTCCTTGCCAATGCCTTTGGAAGGCGCCCTCGTTTATGCCTTTTATGACCTTGTTTAACTTTTCATCATCAGTCAGGCACGGATTATTGTGGCGGCAAAGGTCCACTACATTTTTCCACTTTGTTGAGCGCGACTTCGCAGCTGTTGTTCGGCCTGAAGTTTGTGCACGGCAGGACGGCTGAAGACTTCTTGCAATCTCGTTCTAAATTGCACCGAAGTGGAACAGTAGGATTTCTTATTCCGGACGAAGAGTCGCGATACCAAAGAAGTAAAACAGGACGTAACTGACCTTGTCGGCGCCATTCCGCTTGTTAGGCGCGCTCATTTTGTCGTACGCAGACAGCCAATCGTCGACGTCCTGTTCGTCATTCTCACTAAATGTCGGATGGTCTCAATGAAGGAACGACAATCAGGCGATTGCGATGCCTGAGGAGGATTGGACAGCCCAGTGTCTTTGAAGGGATTGTCCGGTTATGTAGTTCCAGGTTTCAGGTCTTCAAAGGTACCATGGAACTCCTCCAATTGTCGAGGAGTATTCACGTTGACTACACTCCTCCAGCAATTGTGTTCTGTAGCGAGATATGGCACACTTCAAGTTACGCTGCAACAAAGCCCAGGGACAGTCTCATCGTCGTTCTCTTTAATATAGGAAACTGGGTTGCCTATTGCCCACTACTCATTCATTTACAGTATGCATGCAATAGTGCAGAGCAACTCTCGGGTTAACTTCTGAAATAAAAATGTTTTCAAGCACCCCCACCCGAAGGGGGTGGTGGCAAAGCGTGTCGAGATTATCATGTCTTTATGGGCTGTGTAGCCCTCCACCTCAGTTATTTCCTATGTATTTGCTTTATACTTGTGTTCTGAGTTATCTACAGCAACGGATTCGTAAAATAATGCACTATTCTCAATAACCACTGCAGAATTCAAGGTGCAAACGAAGCTGGCGTCCCGCAGTGGTCGTCGTCTATGCGTCCTAGGCTGGTGGGCGGAAAACTTGAGCGTATTATCTCGATGGATGGCCGCTGTGATATAAACGCTTCTGGTCTTTCGGAGATGTAATCAATCTGCTGCCACGATCAGAATTTTCCCACCGTAAACGTGACTTTAATTCGGCTCGAGCACAGTGAGGACAAGGACAAATGAATAGATGCTGAGCAGAATTCGGCCTTGTCTTTATATCGCTCGAACGAGGGCTGGGCATTATCGCGATACAGCAGTATCGTGATAGTATTTCAGAGATACTTATGGGTATGTTTATTGCTGTATCGAGATATACTTGAAAAATGGATTTGTATCTCGGTAGTGAACTACTTTCACGATGTATTGCCGGTATCAGGATACCATTAACACGTGCGGTTGTTTTCGTGAACGCTGTTATCACCTTCCTGTGAATCGCGCGCTCGCTTCGATTGTTTGCGACGAGCGCAGTAATCACTTTCTGTTATGCCAACGCAAGCCGCGTTTATCTTGCATGTCACTTCGGGAAGCGTTTCCACAATTCCTGAAACTTTGCATGCTGACGCGCACACTAGTAACTTCTGGAATTCGAGAGATAATGCGAGAACGCGTTAAGCCATGTGTATAAAAGCCGACGCACTTCGCCGCTTGTCAGTCTTTCCGTCGACCGACGACTGTTCATGGCGCTATTGCAGTGCATTGTCACTGGCTTTGTTTTGCTCGGCACAAGTTCGCCCAATAAACAGTTCGCATGACATCCCTTGACTCCTGCGTGCTTCGTCTCGAGTTGCTGCGTGTGTCTCGACCACGTGACATCTGGTGGAGGTGCTTCTCGGTCCATGTACCGTACGCCCCCGTCCAGCCGTGAGCCAAGCCCAAGCCGCCAAGAGGAC